>JAJOOE010006521.1:0-57510 GCA_036250405.1 Solanum raphanifolium
CTTTTAGACCAAAGAAAAAAATAACATAATGTACATGCTATAATTGTGGAAAACTAGGACATTTCGCTAAAGATTGTAAATTACCTAAAAATCCAAAGGAAAAACAAATCTCTGAAATAATAATTAATGATGAAACATATACCCAAATAGATTATATAGATTATGAACCAAAAAGTGATGATAGCATATATGAATTTGAATCACTTGAGAATGAATTATCTGAAAATGAAATAAAAGAAAATAACGATGACCGAAAAGGACGTACAAATAATAAAGAAAGAAGAGTATACAAATGAGGAATCTATAGAACAAAAAGTAATATTCGATATTAATATATTTGAACAAATAAAAGGAAAATAATTAGATCTCAGTGTAGAAAAAATATTTAAGATACCATTGATAAGAAATATATTTAAAAGACAAAAAGAAAAATATTATGTAGTAAGTCAAAAAGAACATATAATAGATTGTAAATACACCAAAGGAAAAGCAAGAATACCCATAATAAACAAAAGGATAATAAATAAAGAAATATCGGTTGTTAAGATGTGGTGGGTCTTCTCCCGACTTCCATCTTTGTCAGTTAGAGGCTTAATAGATAGACCGTAGAGTTTCAGAAGTCTGTTCATTTATTTTGCTAAATGTTTTAAAGACTTAAGTTGCCTATTTTGGAGCGAGTTGAATATATTATATTATTCAAAGTTTCCTTTTGAGTTAAAGCTTTTATGTAAGTTTCATGAATTTTATTCAATTTTTAAGCTTTTGCATGCTTGATTTAGTCTTCCGCATGTAGTTAGCCAAGATGAGGGTACACTTGGGGACCATCAATGCTCTTCGTGTGCCGGCCACGTCCAGGGTGTAGACTCGGGTCGTGACAAAAACATATAAGTAAAAATTCCTTCCAAAGTATCAATAATGTGATGACACATAGCTTGCAATCAATCTTGCTTTAATTATAACCTTTTATACTTGTAAAAAAAGAGAGAGAAAATAAAATAAAGATTTAAATTGAGATGTTCATATTAGAGTCAAAAGTAAAATATGTAACACGATTTGTCTTTCATATGTTGTAATGCCCAGTTTTATAAGTAATTTCCACTTTACAATATAAATTTTATCATTACAAATTTAACATAAGTATAAGTTTATGGAGTATATCATTACAAACTACTCTATATGACAACATAAACTCCATCATTCATGAAACTGCTAACTATTAAAACATAATGTAAAAACTAAAACCCAGTAAAATTATAAGTGCAAAATGAACAAAAGAACAGATAAACCCCACATAAAAACCATAAAATAGTACCAAGTTCACATCTTTAACAATTGGTCTCCTAAATAAATAAAAATAATAAAAAAGAAGACTCAGTTATGATTAGGCCTTATATGGTATATTCTCTGGTCAATTACTGAACCACAAAGTGTCAAAAATGATAATAAAACACAGTCAATAAACGTTAGATCAACATATTCATTAAAGATCAACCAGTGATTGTTTGAATATAGGCTTAAAGAATATGAAATAAAGATAAAAGATCTTTCTTGTTGATTTCTTTACAATTTTGGTTTTCCTTTCTCTCTATATATTTTTTTAAGTTGAAAGTGGGAGATGAGAAAGGAAAGGAAGATGAAGAAGATAAAGAAGGAAAAAAAAGGAAGATTTTTTCTCTTTTCTGAATCAGTGTGATCAAAGCACCTGAAAAAGAAAGTTTTTTTTTAAGTTTCCTATTTTGAGTTTCATTTAAATTTTTTACTTCTTTAAATTGATTAATTTTCTTGGAACATAAACAAAGAACCACCAAATCGATGGCTGAAAACCAGCAATGCAAATTGTCATGTGGTCCACCTTATAAGATACTAGAAAAAATATATAAAAACAATTACACTTCCACAATTTTTTTTAATAATTGATACTCTAATGTTAAAGTAAAAACAAGAAAGTCTAAAACCTATAATGTAGCAATGCTTTTCATTTCAAATTGATGGTCTTACTTTTAAAAAATATTTCTCCCTTTCTAGCAACCTTTTAACTTTTTAAAGTTACAAAAATTAAAGATTTATCTATATATGTTATCGAAATGAGAATCATATATATGTAATTTATGAAGCTTCAAATATGAAATAAGCGGGTTTTTTTTGGTGTTTTTCATATAAAGAAAAAATAGTTTAAAAAATTTGAAGTTAGGGAAAACTTTCTAGCTCTTAGGCATATTTTGTGGAAATACAGTTTAAAAATTATAGAATCTAAATCGTTAAAGAATGTGTGTAACTTTCTTTTAAAACTGAAATTGTTATGAGATTTTGAATTATAATCGATTTTCTATCTACTTATTTCTAGATTACTTAAAATTTAATTTTATTCTATTAATATCAATATAAGATAGTGGGGATATTGGTTTGGGTGGAGGTGGGGGAGGATTTGGGCAAGGGAGTGCATGGTTTTCCCCCCTTATTTTTCTTTCTCTTCTTCTTTTATTATTTTTATTTTTTTAACAAAATTAATATAATGAAAAAATTATGTTTTGATTTAATAAGAACACAAAATAAAAACAAATTATAATAATATGCATTCCTATACAAATTTTACAGATGTTACATTAGTATAAACATGTTAGGAATTATGGACACCTAAAATCTTTTACTTTTCATTATTTATAGTTATTAAAATGAGAAGAAAAACCTACTAATTAAAATTAATATCTTACATAATAAATATTTGTTATTAATTATTCTCATCATTTTAGTTTGTTAAGTCATAAATACATGTATCATAACAAGAGAATCAAAATATAAAAGCAAGAACAATGGTTTTACTTAAATATGAAATAAGCCATGGGTTGTTTAAATCTTAAATAAACTAAGATTTGTTATAACAATTTCGCACTAAGTCTAATGATATAAAAGATCTAAACATGAACTTGATATGATAGATTTGAACATACTTCATATTATAGCATCAACAAATATTAATGGTTTAAACACATTTCAAATTTAACGATTTTAATATATTGCAACCAATGCTTGTATAATCCTGACAAAACTATATAGAAACGAATAAGTGTTACCTCTTGTGAAAATTAATTCACAAAGAAAAGACCACAACCGGAACCACAAATTAGAAACCACGAATAAAAAATCTGAACTCAACTTTTCTTTTGTTAGATTTTGTCGCTGAATGATTTTTTTTTAGTTAGTATTGCTAGAAGGAAAGAGTGTTTGGTGTATGTTTTGGAATTTGGGTGCGTGAGTTTCTGTATGTGTTTTTGATTGTTTTTTTTTTCTATTAATGTGTATTGTGTATGTGTATGTGTCGTGTGCGTGTAGTGTGAGGGGGTAATGGGAGAAGTGGGGTTGAAATGTGGGTGAGTGAGGTAGTGTAGGATAGTATTAGCTTTTTTTAAAAATAAAATAAAATAATATAATATAATATTGTCACCACCCAGAACATCGTCATTGGCACCCACACTAACCCACCTGTGAGAGAACCATTACTACAATCCAAACTAAACAACTAATCCAAATTCTAAAATATTTAAGTTACGGAAGCAAGTTAAATACTAAGGAAAGAAATAGGGAGTTCCCATAAACTCCCAATCAAAAGTCTATCAACTAAAAAGAATGTTGAAGTAACACCTATAACCTGAAAGTCAATGTACCAAAACATCTAACAACGAACCAAAGTCTAAATAAGAAGGGTTACAACACCAAACTAATGAACTATCAACTACCTAGAAAGTCTAAGTCTGAAATGTGGACATAAACGAAAGGAGAACTCATGGCATCCCGGAAGAACTGGCTCACCCTTGAATTCGAATGACGATCCCTGATCTTCTAAGCGAGGTCTGTCAATAGCTGCCGGAAGATGCCCTGTACTCAAAAAAGAAAGACCAAGTGCAGTATCAGTACACAACCAAGTCTAATCGCATTCATATATCGAACATATACAATATCATCAACATTTATGAACAAGGTACAATTTCACATTTCTCAAGATACACAATTAAATCAAATCATTGGTCCTTTCATGGAACCCAAACCCAAATTGTTAGCATACTGGAACATGGTACCCGATCCAATAATTATGCTGGAACGTGGCAATCGATCTCATATTTATGCCGGAACGTGGCAACCGATCCAAGTTAGTGTGTCGGAACGCAACACCCGATCTATTCAACAAGCCACAATGACAATCACAAGTATATTCTCAATATCATACAATTAAGTCATGATTTCATGACATTCATCATTCCTCTATCTCATTTACAACAAGTGTGAACAATAATGCAACATTCGCATACATACACGTACTATAATGAAGCAAGAACAAATATACATGACACAATCATGAAATCCCAACCATCACCTTCCTCGAAACAAGCTTGAAACCCCTAAGAAACTTGATTCTTCCCTTTTTGGATTCGTTTCACTTGTTCCTGGTCTACAAACAATCATAATAATATGGAAATCAATAAGCAATCAATAATCACCCGAATTACTAACAATTCTATCAACCCTAGATCATATCCATGATACCAATATCCAAATTAAGGCTTTCTCCATCATAATTTACAGATCAAGACCCTTCTCCATTGATAATTACCCACTAGATCAAGTTCTACAGATCGAAAAACAGATTCAGGGAATTAAAATCTTACCTTTAGCCTCAGGAATGGTGAAAATCTGTCAAGAAAAGCCCTGGGTTCATTCCTTAGCATTCAAGTTCAAAAATTGCAAAATAAAACATTTTTAGGGTTTATTTCCGACTTTAAGTTGCGTTTGCCTCGCCATGGCGGCACTCACCCCGCTACAGTGGGCCCGCCTTGGTTGCAGAATTTCTCATCAGCGACTTGCATAGAAATAGTGAATAATTTTAAGAATTTCAAACCCTTAGTTCACAACACACCTTCCACCAACGACACTCAGAAACTACCCGTTCACACTAAGATTGATTATGGGAGTTCTACTCGCTCGAATTCAATTTCGTAAAGGCGTATAGGTTTCTTAACGACTTATCTATCTAATCATGTGATCAAATTCACAATTAAATAACCCAATTGGTACTAGATTTCCCTAGACTTTAATTACTCTAATTTTGTCCAAATCTGGACTAGGTTGGAAAATTCTAAGTTACTACGAATAAGTTTTTCGACCCAAAATTTTTCCGGTAGACTTTTCAATAACGATGGAACCCGGTCATTAAAATAGATACCAATTTACCTATCACTCGTCCCCTAGTGCCAAACTTAGGAAAAATAGGCTAAAGACGGAATGGAATAGTACCTGCATCAACGAACAATTGGGGATACTTGTCTCACATGTCCTTCTCGATTTCCCAAGTAGCTTCCTCCACTGGACGATGCTTCATTGAACTTTCACGGAATTAATATCCTTGGTTCTCAACTTCCAGACATCACGATCAAATATTGCAATTTGTTCCTCCTCATATTGGAGGTCTTTGTCTAACACAATTGAGTCCCTTTTAATGATATAATCCCCGTCACCATAGTATCTTTTCAACATGGCCACATGGAATATCAGATGAACTCCCGATAGGTTAGGAGGTAAAGCCAATCTATACGCTACCGGTCCTACACATTCAAGAACCTCATAGGGACCAATGTATCGCGGACTTAGCTTGCCCTTCTTGCCAAACCTCATAACCCCTTTCATTGGTGATACCTTAAGAAGAACATTCTCAGCAGTTTGAAATGTCATGTCTCTTACCTTATGATCCGCATACTTTTTCTGCTTACTCTGGGCTGCTAAGAGCTTAGCTTGAATACTCCTCACTTTATCTTGAGCATCCTTCACTAAATCAACCCCCAATGGTTTCACATCTCCAGCCTCGAACCATCCTAAGAGTGATCAACATCCCCTCCTATATAATGCCTCAAACGGTGTCATATCAATGCTGGAGTGATAACTATTGTTGTTGGAGAACTTGTATAAAGGTAAGAACTTATCCCAATGACCTCCAAAATCAATCACACATACCCTCAACATGTGTTCTAACACTTGAATAGTTCTTTCTGATTGCCCAACCATTTGTGGGTGGAAAGCGGTACTAAAAGTGAGTTGTGTGCTCAATTCATCATGTAATTTTCTACAAAACTTAGAGGTTAGCTGCGTACCACGGTCTCAGATGATACAAAGAGGCACCCAATGCAACCTCACTATCTCTTTCACATACACCTTAGCCAATTGTTCAGCATTATAATCTATTCTTACCAGAATAATATGGGCTGACTTCGTTAATCTATCAACAACTACCCAGATGGAATCAAACTTCCCCAAAGGCTTAGGAAGACCAACCATAAAATCCATGGCTATCCTTTCCTACTTCCATTCTGGAATTGGCATTCTTTGAAGCAGACCTGTAGGCCTTTGGTGTTCATACTTTACTTGTTGACAATTTTGACACTTAGCCACAAACTCCGCTATATCATTCTTCATGCCTAGCCACCAATAAATTTGCTTCAAATCTCGGTACATCTTGGTCACACCCAGATGAATGGAATATCGCGAACCATGGGATTCTATCAACAAATTTTGAATCAAGTGGTCAACTCGAGGAACACAAATCCTCCCTTTAAAACTAAGCACACCTTCCGCATCAAGAGTGGTCTCATGTGCCTTACCAATCACAGCCTTTTTTCTTAAGTTCATTCAAATTTTCATCCTCAAATTGTTTGTCCTTGATCTCTTCAATGAATGTGGCGTTCCCTTCAATGCTAGCTAACACCCCACCTTTTTCTGAGATGCCCAATTGCATGAATTTAGACTCCAAGGTTTGAATTTCCTTATCCAAAGGTTGTCTAGTTACACTCAAGCAAGCTTAACTACCCAAACTTACCGCCTTTAGACTCAAAGCATCTGCCACCACATTAGCCTTACCCGGATGGTATTGAATTGTGACATCACAATCCTTGAGTAGCTCCATCCACCTTCGTTGTCTCAAATTCAGATCTTTTTGACTAAACACATGCTGCAAACTACGATGATCAGTAAACACCTCACACTTACCACCATAGAGATAATGCCGCCAGATCTCAAGATTAAACACTACCGCTGCCAACTCCAAATCATGTGTTGGATAATTCATCTCATGCACCTTCAACTAACGCGAGGCATAAGCTATAACATTTTTATCATGCATCAACACAACACCCAAGCTAGAATGTGAAGCATCACAATAAACTATAAAATCTTTACCTTCCACTGGTAATGCTACGATGGGTGTGGTGGTCAAGAGAGTCTTGAGCTTTTGAAAGCTATCCTCACACTTTCCTGTCCATTCAAATGGTATCTCCTTTTTTGTCAAAGTTTTCAAGTGAGTGGCAATAGAGGCAAAGTTCTTGACAAATCGACAATAGTAGCTAGCGAGCCCCACAAAACTCCTAACTTCCTTCATAGAGCTAGGCCGAACCCAATTCTTAACTGCCTCAATCTTTTAGGGATCTACCGTTACCCCTTCTTTTGAAACTACATGCCCCAAAAATGCAATCGAAGTCAACCAAAATTCACACTTAGAAAATTTAGCATACAACCTTTGTTTCCCAAGAACACCCAGAACAATACGAAGATGGTCGGCATGCTCTTCCTCACTTTTTGAATAGACCAAAATATCATCAATAAAGACTATGACGAATGAATCAAGAAATGGCTTGAACACCCCATTCATTAAACTCATAAAAGTTGTAGGCGCATTAATCAACCCGAATGACATAACTAAAAACTCATAGTCCCCATAGCGGATTCTAAACACCATCTTGGGCACATCCTCAGGCCTAATATTCAATTAATAGTAACCGCACCTTAGATAAATCTTGGAGAAAACTTATGCACCTTGCAATTGGTCAAAAAGACCATCTATTCGAGGCAAAAGGTACTTGTTTTGAATGGTGCCCTATTCAATTGTTGGTAATCTATACACATTCCCATGCTACCATCGTTTTTCTTAACAAACAAAACTGGAGCACCCCATGGGGAAGCACTAGGATGGATAAATCCTTTATCAAGGAGCTCTTGGATTTGAGCCTTAAGCTCTCTTAATTCCGTTGGGGCCATACGATATGGAGGGATGGAAATGGGATGAGTACCTTGTTCTAAATCAATGCAGAAGTCTATATCTCTATCAGGAGGCATACCAGTCAAATCATTAGGAAACACTTCTCTAAATTCTGACACCACAGGAATAAACTCAATAAATGGAGACTCAACCTCAACATCCCGAATATGAGCCAAATATGCCAAACAACCCGACATTACCAGTTTTCTAGCTCGAATGGAGGATATGATCTTAGCTTTCATATGATCTTAGCTTTCTTAGACTTGTACACCTCTTCCCACTCTAATTTTTCCCTTCCCGGAATTTCTAGAGTCACAGACTTAGATTTACAATTAAGCACAGTATAATAGGGGGACAACCAAGTCATGCCTAAGATTATGTCAAAATCAGTCATATCCAATATCACCAGATTAGCCCAAGTTTGAAAACCTATAAATAAAATAGGACAAGCATGATAGACATGGGTGACTATGACACTTTCCAACAGAGGTAGAAACATGGATGGGGGCATCAAGTATCACGATTCATATCAAATTCTGAAGCAAATCTCACGTACGAAAGCAAGTTAAATACTAAAGAAAGAAATAAGGAGTTCCCATAAACTCCAAATCAAAAGTCTATCAACTAAAACAAATGCGGAAGTAACACTTAGAACCTGAAAGTCAATGTACCATAACATCTAACAACAAACCAAAGTCCAAACAAGAAGGGTCACAACCCCAAACTAATGAACTATCAACTAACTAAAAAGTCTAGGTCCAAATTGTGGAGATAGATGAAAGGAGAACTCTGATATACCGTGAGTTTACGTTATTTTTAATACAGTTCACTTAAGAGTTGTGTGTATCTAGGTCCATTTAGTATTAGAATTAATGTCTTTGTGTTATATTTGTAGGAAATAGGCTTGGACGAGGTTGAGAGAGATATCAGCTGATTTTTTGCAAAAGGAGTCACCTACGGAGGTGACGTACGGACCGTAGGTCCAGTCACGCTTGGTAGGTTGGTGGCGTAGTGTGGAACTATAGAAACTATTGACGGACAATAGGTCGACCTACGGGTCGTCATGCACGCCTGTTATTTGTATTAAAAAGTCTAAGTTCCAGTACCTGATGAAAAGTTCTAAGTGTGGAGCCACGAGAGGGGACCCACAGACTGTACTGTCGTTTGCATCAGAAAGTTGAAGGTTCCAACCTCTGTGGAAATGTTCTAAGTCCTGAGCTACGGAAGGGACCGTAGGTCGATCCGCGGTCCGTAGGTCAGTCTCGTCGATTTAAGCCGCGTCCAATAGTTTATTTCCTTGTTGTGTTTCTTTTTGTTTGGGACTATGTTTAATATAAATAGGGTGTGTAAACCTCATTTTTGGGGGTTAGCTACTATTGTTTAACTTTAGTTCTTGGTGTGTTCTTGGGAATTAACTTGCAAACATTAGCAATTTGATTTCCTAATTTTGATTTATAAAGATTCTTTCTTTGAATTACGATTGAAGATTTCGGGTTTCTTCTACTGATTACGTAAGTTCATGAATTCTTCTTCTAAAAATATGAATTGTATTCTTGCTAAAATGGGTAACTAAATCCACAACTAGGGTTGTGGGAACCATGAGCGATTAACAAAGTATAAATAGTAACTAAGTAATTCTTGAATAGTGTTGTCGCAAGCATTGATAATTCTTTCTTGTAGAAGTCTTTTTAATGGTGGCCAACATTAGAACTTGCCTTGTTGCTACTTGTCGGACTAAGGAGGTAGTTAATAAGAAAAGAATTATCAACATAGATTTAATGTGATACTATCTAATAGTCTAATGTTAATTGGTGCGAGGGTGAAAACTAACTCATACATTGATGTGATGTCTAATATGAGGTAAAGGTAAGGGTTAGTAAATTATACACACCTAGCCGGACCAAGGTGCGGAGTGAAATTATCTATTTGCCGGACCAAGGACTTAGGGATACATAACTTACCACTTTACATGTGATACACTAGGAAAGGATTAATATTACTAGGATTGTCACGTTATTAGTTTATGGGGAACACATACACCCTAGTTTCTCTCTCCCATTGATAATAGCTGAAGTTTGAATCTTGCTCACTTGTTCTCTAAACTACAATCAATTATTTGTTACACAAACCCCCCCTCTTTACTTACTTCTCTCGGAAATCAGTTTACTAAACGAATATAATAGTGAGTAAAGTTTAAGTCTAAACCATATTCCTCGTGGGATCGATCCAAACCTCCAAGTTGGGTTCTTTACTTGATAATGATCGCTTATACTTCTTTAGGGAGGTGTAATTTGAGCGTATCAAATTTTGTCGCCGCTGTAGAAGAATAAGGCTTTTAGATTAAGTTTAACGACATTATTGAACTTTAGTCAATTATTTCCTAATTTTACTTTTACTTTTGTTTTTGTTTCTACAGGTTTCTACTCTAGTGTATGCTAAGTACACGGAGTCGAGGCAAACCATTGACCCCATACGATCCAAAGTTAAGCAGATCTTTGAGAAGGATGAATAATCAAGGGGTCCAAGTCAACCCAATCGGGGGGAATCTAGGTGATGGAGTTGAGTTGCAGCCTCCTGGGGTTGTGAATGAGAATGTTCAGGTTCATGGTGAAAATCTACTTGGTGATGTATTGAGAGTACAGAATCCACCAGAACCAATATTGTATGATAACTACAGGGTCAACTTCAATACTGTTGAATCTGAAGGACCTATTGTGCTACCTCCTCTACCTCCGGGGAATACATTCGTGGTGACTAGCGGTCTGATGCAAATGCTTATAATGAGGGTTTTTTTTTGGGTATGGCATCGGAGGATCCGCATGGGCACATGGCCAAGTTGAGGAGTGTTTGAAAGAGTTGCGTGGGTTGAACGGAATTGGACATGGATTTCATTGGGTTGAGAGTCTTCCCCCTATCTTTGACCGAAGATGCTGCGGTATGGTTTTTTGAGCTCCCATATAACTCTATTCATGCACAGGATCAATTGCACAAGGTGTTCATGGCCAAGTACTTTCCATTGTCAAATAAGCTAAACCACAAAGATAAACTCAACAACTTCATGATACTACATAAAGAGTCTGTGAGTAGTTTGTGGGATAGGTTCACTGCATTCATAAGAAGTGTTCTGAATCACCGCATTGATGATGAGTCGTTGAAGGAATACTTCTAAAGAGGTCAGGATCACAACAGTAAGGTTGTGCTTGATACTATCACTGGAGGTTCATATGGTGAGTGCACTTTTGAACAGATCGCTGAGAAATTGGAGAAAATCTCCTGAAATAACAAAGCTTCGAGCACTAGAAAGTCAGACACGGGGAGGAGCACGTTTGTAGTTCAATCTACACGTAGTCAATCTGCTGATGACATTCGTAAGGAGATGTCTCAGATGAGGAACGAACTGGGTTGGTGTTGAAACATGTGAGCAAAGGTGCCGAAAAGGTAAATGCACTGAATTATTTGACTAGAAATCCACCACCGGTTGAAGAATGTTACTATAAGGAGGATGCTTACTTATTGAATGATCAGACGGGGGGTTTCTGAGCCAACGCCCAAGGTTCTAATTCGGATAATTGGTGCCAAGGTCAAGGAAACCAAGGTCGGAACTATGGTAGCTATAATCAATAGTGTCCATATGTCTGGGATGGGAACTACAATCGCGATAACAACTACAACCGGAACAACAATGGCAACATGAGCGATAGAGTTGGGCCTTATGTACCTCCACAAAATTAGGAATCAGGCAATAGGGAAGCTGGGGATAGTATGTCATAGATTGAGGATATGAAGCAGAAAATGATGAAGAGGTTTGATTCGACTTATGAGAATGTGAAGGAGATGTGAAATGACTTGTCTGGTAGGGTTGATGCCCATGCAATGTCGATCAAGCAACTTGAGCAGCAGATGAATCAGTTGTCTACTACAGTTAACCCACGTCAGTCCGACACACTTCCTAGCAACACCATCCAAAATCCAAAGATTGATGAGCATTGTATGGCAGTCACTACTCGAGGGGGTAAGCAGACCATTGTTCCACATATACCGTCGAAGGTTAAAAGATTGGATGAGAAAGATGATGAGGATATTGAGTTTACTAGAGAGTCCAAAAATGATATAGATAAGGAAGCGGAGATAACCCAAAAAGTTGTCCCTATGCCTAGACCTCGACCTCCATTCCCACAGAGGTTGGTGAAGAAGAATGAAGAAGGGAAATACCGCAGGTTTATTAGTATGTTGAAACAGCTTTCCATCAATGTTCCGTTGATAGAAGCTTTGGAGCAAATGCCTAGGTATTCAAAGTTTATGAAAGATTTGGTAACTAAGAAGTGGGCCGTTAGTTTTGAAGATGATGATAGATTGCAACATTGTGGTGCTATTGCTACAAGGTCACTTGTGCAGAAGAAGGAGGATCTTGGTGCCCTCACTATTTCTTGTACCATCGGGTTGTTACATTTTTCGAAGGCGTTGTGCGATTTGGGTGTGAGTATCATTCTGATGCCCTTGTTGATTTATAAGAAATTGGGTTTGGGACTCCAAAACCGACTGCTATGCGACTACTCATGGCCGATAGAACTGTTAAGAAGCCCATTGGTGTTCTCCAAGATGTTATTGTGAAAGTGGAGTCATTTATTTTTTAGGAGGATTTTGTAATACTTCACTATCAGGTTGATTTTGAGGTTCCCATCATTCTAGGGAGACTATTCCTTGCTACTGGGCACGATTCGGTCGATATGGAAAAGGGGCAGATAAAATTCCAATTGAACAATAAAGAGGTAACTTTCAATATCTGTAGGTCTATGAAGCAAGGTAGTGAGACCAAGTCAGTATCAGTGGTGAATCATATGGTGGAGTGAGGTTCTGAGGTGTCTATTGAAGAGCGATTGGGTATTTATGCCTTGGCAGTGGTTATGATAAATTTTGAGAGTGATGGTATTGAAGACTATGATGAATCGGTAGCCGCACTTGATAGGTTCAAATTTCGTTCCAAACCAAAGAAGCTTGAATTAGATATGAAGAATCACGATTCTCCACCCACAAAACCAATTGTTGAAGAGGCTCCAAAATTGGAGCTAAGGCTCTACCATCACATTTGAGGTATGTATTCATGGGGAGAGAAAGTACTTTACCCATCATCATTGCGGCAAATTTAAATTCGGAGCAAGTTAAGGCTTTGGTTTCTGTGTTGAAGAGGTTCAAGAGGGCTACTGGGTGGACGAATGTAGACATTATTGGGATTCCTTCTGGCATTTGTTCTCATAAAATCCAACTCATGCCGGATCACAAGCCTAGTATTGAGCACCAAAGGAGAATGAATCCGCCTATGTAAGAGGTAGTTAAGAAGGAAATCATCAAATGGTTGGATACTGGAGTTATTTATCCCATTGCCGAAAGTAGTTAGGTTTGTCTTGTTCAGTGTGTGCACAAGAAAGGTGGGATTACTGTGGTACCTAATGCGAGAAACGATCTTGTTCCGATATGGCGCATGACTGGATGGAGAGTTTGCATGGACTATCGGAAATTGAATGCTTGGACAAAAATGACCACTTCCCTATATCGTTCATGGATCAGATGTTAGACCGCCTTGCTAGTAAGGGTTGGTATTGTTTTCTTGATGGTTGTTCGGGCAATAATCAGATCTCTATAGCTCCGGAAGACCAAGAGAAGACCACATTCACTTGCCCTTATGGGACTTTCGCCTTCAAACGGATGTCATTTGGGTTGTGTAATGCTCCAGTGATCTTCCAGCGTTGCATGATGTCGATATTCTCTAACATGGTGGAGGACACTATTGAAGTATTTATGGATGACTTCTCTATGGTAGGTGACTCATTTGATGGTTGTTTGGATCATTTGGTCGAGGTACTAAAACGGTGTGAAGAGTGAAATCTTGTGCTCAATTGAGAAAAGTGCCACTTCATGGTGAAAGAGGGGATCATTTTTGGTCATCAGATTTCGGAGAAGGGTATTGAGATTGATAGCGCAAAAGTCGAGGTAATAGAAAAGCTTCCACCACCTATCTCTGTAAAAGGTATTAGAAGTTTTCTTGGGCATGCAGGTTTCTATAGGAGGGGTATCAAGGATTTCTCCAAAATTGCACACCTATTGGGCAAATTACTCGAAAAGGAGTATAAGTTTGATTTTGATGAAGCTTGTCTAAGAGGCTTTGGATAGTTGAACGAAAAGCTAGTTTACGTACCTATCATTATTTCACAGGATTGCGAGCAACCGCTTGAGGTAATGTGTAATGCGAGTGGAGTGGCATTTTGTGTGGTATTGGGACAGAGGCGAGAAAAGATTCTTCAACCTATTTACTATGCCAGCAAAGCTCTAAATGTTGCTCAAAATTACTATACAGTGACTGAATAGGAACTCTTTGCTGTTCTTTTCGCATTCGAGAAATTCCGATCCTAATTTCTTAGTACTAAGGTCATAGTGCATATTGACCATTCTGCATGAGGTAATTGTTGGCAAAGAAGCATGCAAAACCGAGGTTGATTAGATTGGTATTATTGCTGCAAGAGTTCGATTTTGAGGTGAAAGACAGAAAAGGGATAGAAAATCAAGTTGCCGATCATTTTGCCAGATTAGAGGAGGAAGCTATGCTCAAGCTAGGAGATGGGGCTGAAATTGTTGATACTTTTCCAAATGAACAGGTATTGGCTGCTTCTCATGATTTGATTCCTTGGTTCGTAGACATTGCTAACTACTTGGCAAGTGATCTAGTTCCATCAGATTTGTATTTTCATTAAAGGAAGAAGTTTATGTACGATGTGAATAAGTTCTTTTGGGATGAGCCTTATTTGTTATGTATTTGTGTTGATGCGATTATTTGTCGTTGTGTGCCCGAGGTTGAGATATTGAGTATACTAGAGGCGTGTCATTCATTGCCTGTTGGTGCGCATCATAGTGGTATTCAGACTGCACATAAAATCTTGCAGTCTGGGTTTTATTGTCCTACAATCCACTAGGATGCTTATGATTTTGCCAAGTCTTGTGATCGTTGCCAATGAGATTGAGGGATTTCAAAGACGCAAGAGCTACCTGTGAATCTGATTTTGGTGATTGAGTTTTTGATGTTTGGGGCATTCATTTTATGGGTCCATTTGTGATTTCATATGGGTTGAATTATATTCTTGTTGCGGTTGATTATGTGTCGAGATGGGTGGAAGCAATTGCGCTGTCAAACAATGAAAGTAAAAGTATCATCGAATTTCTAAAAAATAATATCTTCTCCAGATTTGGTACACCTACGGCGATTATTAGTGATGGAGGTTCCCACTTTTGCAATAAGTTGTTCAAGGCCTTGTTAGAGAAATATGGAGTCCGTCACAATATAGCCACTCCTTACCATCCGCAATCTAGTGGGGAAGTTGAACTGTCCAATAGAGAAATCAAGCAAATACTTGCTAAGACTGTGAATGCTAATAGAACCGATTGGTCTAGGAGGGTTGATGGTGCTCTATGGGCCTATCGCACCGCATTCAAGACTCACATGGGTATGTCCCCCTACTAACTTGTATATGGGAAGTTTTGCCATTTGCCGGTAGAGCTAGAGCATAAGGCTATGTGGGCGCTAAAGAGGTTGAATTTGGATTGGGGAGCCGTATCGAGTCAGAGAGTAAGTGACATAAATGAGCTTGATGAGTTTAGCCTAAGAGCTTATGAAAGTTCAGCCTTGTACAAAGAGAAAGATCTCTTGACGCTAGTTGAATCAAAGATTGTTGTTGTCAATAGGAGAATTCATTTCTTGGAGAACAAGAATGTTATTGTTGCTGATAAGGGGAAAAGAAAGAGAATTGAGTGATTTATTTGTATGGGCTTTTCCTTTTCGGTGTATTTTCTTATTTGTTCGAGGATTTACAGCAGTTGAATGATTTATCTTTGATCTGCAGATCCTTATTTCCTTTGTAGTGTTTGTTTTATCAACAGCTGGTCCAATATGAATACAACCCATTTTTATTCTGTTATTCTTATGTATGTATTGAATTGAATGGTGGATTAATCCCTCCCGTAAAATGGAAAACCCATATGATTTTAATTAAAATGCAATACTTCCATGAAAAATTAATGTCAGATCGATATTAGGTAGGGTTGGGTTAGGGTTTGCTAAGCCTCCATGTACCATAAGACAATAATTGCATAGAAAGTTAAAAGTTAACAAGAATGTTTTTATTGCAATAAGAAGAAACAATGAATGAGCAGAACGGAGCTGCTCCATCAATGCTTACATTACATGGTTCATGAAGATGAAATTAGAGGGCAATCAGAAGCTAGAAAATATTACAAAGGAAAACTGATCATGAATTTAATCATTCCGAACATACGAAGACATGAGGTATCATGCTGGATTTAACCACCTCAGGTGAGTAAACTACGACAAATGCTTTTATTTAGCATTGACCACCAGGTGCACATAAAAGCTTAACAAATGTTGATGTAAAAGACACATGTTGTAACAATAACTACAATCAATTTAGACAGATGGAGAACAAACCCGTTAGAGGTGAGCACATGGGAAGCAAGACCTTTTCTTGATATCGCACAATGGAAATCGTGAACTTTTGTCACTCCATGGCAAAGTCAAGTGAGGGACAGTCACTAAGACATGGTTTCGATGGAAAACTCCATGGTTGTTGATGTTGTTGTTGATACAATGCTCAGAATCTTCCTCTTTCTCTTTCTAGAACTTCATGTTCCACTGCATATAAATTTATTATTTGCAGATTTTGTTGAAACAAATGAAAATAAACTACTAGCTGTACATACGTTTAACTTCTCCACCACCTATCCGACAAAACAGAACAGTTCCGATGTTCAAAATAGTTAAATTCAACTAAGGAAATTTACTCTAGGTCTTTGAATGAAGGAAAGAAAGTGGGACTTGGGAAATAGATAACTTATTTAGCAATTTTGTAGTTGCAAATTCGACCACATTATTTCTCTTTCTTTATTTGCCTAAGTAACTTTCCGTTCTACCAAAAAAGTGCTAAAGAGATATGTGATAAAAATCAGCTAAACAACAATATCATGCTCCATAAAAGGCATCCAATCATTCATATTAATCTGTATGAATGCTACCATTTCTCCAGAGGTAAATAAGAATAGCTTCCATCCCGTGAGTTAATTTTGAAATGTAAGCAAATTTGAAGGCTTGAAGTAGAAAATATGGACCTGTTCACATTAAGGTCATCCATATGCAGTGGAAAAGAGTACTACAATGAGCTATTCTCTTCCTATAACATGACTCAAACAACATAAAAGATAAGGTTAAAAGCAACTTGCTTTTATAAATCAGTTAAAAGTATGCTTCTCAGGCTGGAAGCAGTTAGTTTGGTAAAGAAAATTTATCTCGGGGATACTAGGAAGGGAGCAACAAAAGATTGGAAATTATCTGGGCTGCAGATGCCCTTATTGATATCTTCCACCTGAGGCACAAAGTTAAGCTCTTTCCCCCAATTCTAGCTGTGAGAATGTGCACAAAAACAGCTAACTATATTACAACAACAACAAAATAAATTAGCCTTCGCAACTTTATCTATTTTCCATGGGCATTTTGAAAAACTCCATCTTTACGTCAATTTGAACAATCACAAGGCTAGAAACTGTGACCGCAATATCTCATACATTAGTCTCGCTATGTTTGATCAATTTCTCCTACTTAAGACAAATAAGCTCCAATTAATCACACGAAAATAGGAACGCGACAAAAAAATAATTTAAAAATCAATCCAAATTTGTATTCCTCTACTTTTGCTCATAATTGCATACCAATCAAACAAACAACTTCAAATCAAATTACCAGAAACAAAAAAGAAGAACGTAATTAACGAAACTCGAAAGATATTTTAATTTTTCCATGAAAAAATGCTCGCCTTGATTGATAATGAAGATATTGTAATGTGATTTTAGAGATTCAATCAAATTACAAAGCTCAGATTTCTTCGCTTCTAAGATATATATCGATATTCTTTATATCTTGTTGGAATCTTCTTTTTATTCTTCTTGACAAATCTTCTTCTTAGAACTCTTTAAAGGCTGAAATATAGACATGAACGAAACAACTCAAGGATCTCAATAACCTCATAGAACTCAGTAGTCAGAATTCAAAGATGCTACTCATCTCAAGAATGCTCGACTCATAGGGTTCATACGGAATTATGAACATGAACGACTCAAATCTATGACCTTTATGAATAACATGTAGTAATTTCATAATTAAGAATATAGTTTCAAAAAGAATTGGAACTCAAGGACTCAGAACTCAACAATACTACTCATCTCAACAATGTTCGACTCATAGGGTTCATACGGAATTTTGGACATGAACATCTCCACTCAAGGATTAAAATATCAATATAGAGACTTCTGAATACACTCTTCTCATTCTCATCTTTACTCTCTCAAGACTTGGTCAAAACTATTGTTGATTACAAACATATTCTCAATTTGACTCGAAAGACCTCTTGAACTTTCCTCCTAACTTTAATTCAACTTGTAATGTAATTTAAGACATGTTAATTCGATTTTAAAGATCTCTCAAGGAATAATGAAGACTTTAAGAGTTAATATCAAGAAGAGAGCGAAGACACGATTCAAAGGAACATGTATGGTACGAAGAACATAGAAGAAAAAGGCCTGACGCCATTAGCACATCAGTGGCGCACCGCGCCAACCCCATACTTACTAGGGCTGCTTTGGCGCAGAGTGCCAGCCCCTCTGACCCTACGGTGGCGCACCGCCCCACCCCCAAAATCAGAAAACCTGACTAATCTTGTTGCTCAATTTCAAGTCCTAACTCATCAAGAATTGAATGATTTCTTCCACACTCTCTTTGATTCATAAACCCAATACAAAATCAATGAAATATCACTCAAAATCTATCAAGAAACACCACTCATTTGCAAAAGCCTAATCTCAGTAACTCTAAAACCTCCATTATAAAAGAATGGGGTTAACACTCAAGAAGTCTTCAAGAATCTTTACATAAAATGATTTCATAATTGAATTAATTAAAGAATCACGTGTTTAGCGTGAGAATAAAAATAAACCAACACTATGGGAAACATCACATACCTAGAAAAAATGTTCTTGGAGAAATCCACAAGCCTTGAAGAACGCTTGAACTTAGCCCTTTTTCTCCTCTTTAAACCTCGCTCTAAAGCCCCAAGTGTTTTGGAATGTGAAAAATAATCTTAGAGTCTGATTATACCCTTAACTAGGTGAGGAAAAACTTGGGTAGGTCTATTGGGGTAAGGAAAAGACCAAAAATCCCTTTTCTAAAATGACAAAAATGGCTTAACTAGAGAGGCTGCACTCAAACGGGTATAAATCCTTCATCCAAGCTCGATATTGAGAACACTTGGCGGCGTTGGAAGAAGGACTCAAAGACATTCAATTTGATAGTTCATGGGCAACCTAACTCTTTATGTGCTAAAATATATGGTTTTTTGAAGTTGACCCAAAACTTAATAGAACTGATGGGTTACATGAATGAATTTCTCTTTATTTCTTTTTTGAAACTCAAGGTGTTACATCTAGTGATCCTTAACACCTAAGAAAATTTAAATCACTCAGTAAAATCATATTCACAAACGAAGCATGGTTCGAGTCTTAGCTTAAATTTTTTCGGAGTGTTACAATATCTCCCCTTTGGGATGATTCGTCCTCAAATGATGGCTGAACTGGGAATGGAAAGGGGTTTACTCCTACTACCTCTTCTGAATTCTAAACTTGCCTACTTATATAGTTTGAACTGATTCATATCAAGATTTGGGACACTCTATAGCACATAAGTCAAGAACGATGTTGTTTTGAACCAACTCACTCTCTACCTAAAGTTATCTTGTCTGAAACAAACGAGGTCTGGGCATGAAGTAAGGGTAGGAATACAATTTCTTGGGTAATATGACTGGTAGATGTTAAGCTTAGCAATACGTCTCAACTATGCCCTTCTTTCCTTATTACTAAACCGCATTGGTTGCAACTTATAGCTCCCCCAAAGGTACATGACTACTCTTACCAAAGTATGAGCCGAACGGTATGTTCTTACTATATTCAAGCCTAACCCAATATCACAAGGTTCAGGTCCTACACCTCTATAAGAAATCTCATCCCAAGAATATTACTCATTACCACCACATTCGACCAACCTTGGCTCATATCAAGAACCACCGAATGCATCACACATTTGTCTGCATACTAAAAACGCCACATTCAAGCTTAGTACATGAGCCACTCCCTAGACTCCTGTTAACAAACTTCCTAGGAATTCCTCATCCTTTCGTCATCCCTACCATACCAACTGAAATTTCACTCATTACTACCCGGAACCGACTAATTTCCCTCATTTAACTATTACTCATAGTAAAACTCCACTTTATTCCTCCTACACATTTTAACCTTAGATGGGATAAGAATACCATCACTACCATAATAAGAAACATCACTAAGATATTGGAAAGACTGAACTTTAAGTAACACACAAGATTATGAATGGAGTGATATATCTCTATAACTCTTTCTAAACACATCACTATATGATTCTCCACACTTGACTTGGTTTCTCATCTTATCCTCTCCCCCTTAAGTCAAAAGCTGACACTTTAAAACTATGGATTTATTCCGTCTTCTCTAAACTGGTCTACATCGATTTACTCTAATACTGAGGAAATACTACTCTCATTACTACCAAACTCTCCACATGTAGGCACTAAGATTCCTTCTAAGGGTTCTGTAACATCCCTCCTTAGAAAGAGTTAAATTTACAAAGCGCTAAATTGGAAATAGCTAAATTGAGAATTTTGCAAGTTACGCTTAAATTGTGAGTTTTAGGTCAACTTCAAACAACCATAACTTTCAGTACAAGATGAGTTAGGTGACTCATAAGAGATATAATGAAAGGTCTTGGAATCCTATTTCTAACGCCACCGAGTTTGCTAAGTTTAGAGTTTGGATGAGGGATATATGGTTGTTTGAAGTCAGCCTATCCAGTTAAGGAAAGTTACCTGAATTAGTTAGGGGTATTTTGGTCTTTTCCTTACCCCATCAACTTAAAACGTGTTTAGTGTTATATTAGGGGTCAAAACTGATTTGGGTCAGTTTTCACAATCCTAAATTACGCTTAGGGTCTGTTTGGAAAGCCACATGGTAATTGAATTTTTGTAATTAATAGGGTAGTAATTACCAGCCTAGTAATTACACTGACCTGTTTGTTTGCCACAGTGTAATTACACATGTCCTGTTTGGATGTCACAGTGTAATTACACATGTTGTGTTTTGATGCAAAATTGCAATCATAAAAGTATATTATATTTTACAAATTAAAATTAATTATTTAAAATTTATACTAGACAAATAAGAAACTTTATAAAAGATATTAAATTAAATATTTAAGATATATATTCTTTTTTGAAAATATATTAATTAAGAAACATATGTTCTTAACTAATATTATGAAAAAATTATTGATTTATATTTTTTCAAATTAATATATTTCAATTGAATTGATCATAAAAACTAAAAGTATGAAGTTTCTACGAACATTGTGAAATGCATGTTTCATAAAAAGATTAATATATAAATAAAATGTCATAAATTATTAAATATTCGACAAAAAGATAATATATCAAGTCTAATTAAAAATGACTGCCAATGTGAATTCAATATTACTAAAATAAATGAAACATAAAATATAGCATAAGTTATAAATTCAAAACAAAAAATTTAACATAACACTCTTGTAGCAGATTTCAACATAGCATACATAAATATGATTTTTTTTTAAAAAGAAAAACGTAAGTCTATAACCTTACTTAACAATAAATTCTATTTTAATTTAAAAATTAGCATACTAATAATATTATGCTAATGAGAAAATAAGCATGGAATATAGAAATAGATAATACGAAAAAATTCTAGAATCACGTGAAGTAAGGTTGAGAACGAGAAGAAATGAAATATAATAATATAAAATATAAAATAAAATTTTAGAAAATTTTAGAATAATAAAAATAAAAATAGAAGTAAAAATAATTAAAAACAAAAAAATAAAAATAAAATTAAAAAGTAATCCGCTGGTAATTACACCATGTAATTTTCATAGCCTCTGCCAGTGAATTGTATAGTGTAATTACCCCTACCATTTAGACCAATTACCTGATGACCAAGTAATTACATGTCCAACCAAACAGGACAGGCAGTGTAATTACACCCAATTATACCAAATCCAATTACTAGGGTGTCCTTAGAAACATGCCCTTAGGGTTTTAGGGTAGAGTTCAAGAAGAGAAAAGAGGGAAGGTTCAAGGCGTTCATCAAGTTTTCTTGCAAATCGGGGATTGTTTCGTCAAGGGTTTGACCCCTAATAGGTATGTGAGTTCTCATAGTACTGGGTTCGTTCACCCACACGCCAATCATGTGATTTTAATTCAATTTCCTTCTCAAAGATGAAGGATTTGAATTCTTGATGAGTTTTGTTGAAGTTAATTCGTTAATTTTGATTGTTGAGGCTTTGCTGAATTCTTGAGATGAATGTTAGTAATTTGTGGGTAGTTTTGAGTAGATTTTTGTGTAATTATGTTGGGTATTCAAATCTAAGTGAGTTGGAAAGAAACCATTCGATTCTAGGCAAATTAGGGTCAGAGAACGAGAAACAAAATTCGTTGGGAGAAATTTGGGTAAGGACTGGCGCGCCGCATAAGCAGTGCGCCACAAATAAGGTTCTGTAGTTTAGGGGCTAGGGCCCCGAGTCACCCAGTGTGCCACGGTCACTTGCCCCCACCCCTTTTTACGTCATTTGGCCCGTTTGAGTTCTATTGAAGGATACCTTCACTCCTTTCTGATTCTAGCTACTCTAAACTACATCTAAACATCGATATATCATTCATAACATGAATCATAACCTTGAATTCATAATTCAAATTCAAGGTAGAGTTATGAGTTGAGTCTTGAGAGTTCTTTCGAGTTATTTTGAGAAGTCTTTTACAATCTTTTAAAACTTGTTTAAAGGCTTAAGTTACCTCTTTGACCAGCAGAATATTTATTTCTAAATATTCTGAGCTTAAGTATTTGAGACTTTTGAGTTAAGGCTTTCCTTTGAGTATTTTAATTGATGAGTAAGTCTTTTGCTGAGAGTTAAGCCAGGCTAATGGTTCTGTTGGGGCAAGCTATGGTTCTTGAGTGTCAGTCGTGTCCAGGGTGTAGGCACGGGACGTGACAAATTTGGTATCAAAGTACAAAGTTCAAGAGTCCTAGGTTTTCTATGAAGTCGTGTCTGTAGAGTCCTAGTTGATCTTCTTTCCATTCTATTTTCCAGATTCCGGTACGTTTTCACAGATTTTAGTTTTGTTAATAAATTTTTTTTCTTTACTGGTTCATTTAAACTTTGGTAACCGTGTTTCTTCAAAGTTTCTTGTAATCAGTAGTAAGGTTTTAAACATACATTGTATAACATTTTTTCCATTTTAGGCGATCGACTGGTTTCCGCCAATACTTATTTAGTCCTGCTGATGTCACACCCCCCATGTATAGGCTTAGTGTATGATAAAAGCCTATGTATGGGGGAGGAAAATAATGCATGGATCTAATGTTGTTTTGCAGTTATAATCTAAAATAAGTGGTTTGGAACATACATTGAGCTCTTTAACATCATTTTTGCTTGAGAAAGAAAGAATGGAGTTGGGTAAGACTCAATAGTGATGACATGGTCAAATTAGTCTATGAATTTGAGCTAGAGATAGAGTAATTCAATTAATTTCTCATTTAATGATATGAGCTAGGAATAGTCTAATTAGTAGCAACGTTTGGTGTCTTATTGGTAAGGGTCATGGAATTCGAGAGAATCCAAGAGATATATGTTAGATAGTCTAGGAGGGTATCGAAAGTAGCCTAGACCAAATGTTATACATGTATGAATTGATTTGGTTGTGATTAATATTTCCCTATTGTATCAAAATTCTATCGTAATGCACACTACCCTCGTAGTTTCTAAACTTGGTAGATCGTCATTGTGTTGAATATATATATATATACACACACACTAGAAATTATCAACCCTCGTAGTTTCTAAACTTGGTAGATTGTCATTTTGTTGACCCTTGCTTTTGATTGTTGATATTGAGAATTTCTAGTGTGTGTGTGTGTGTGTATATATATATATAGGCTTAAGTCGTATGTGTCCCCTTAAAGTTATCCGCATATTTCATTTAGACACCTCAATTTATCCTTTTACCTATTGAACACTTATATCTTAACAAATTTATACCGATTTGACACAAAATGTTAATCAATAAAAGAATAAATATGCGTGCATCTCAAACACATAAACATAGAAAATGGACCAATGTAATTGTGATATGTGGCGATTGAATTAACTTTTTTAAAACTCTATTCAAATAATCCAAAAGGATTTATTTTTAAAAAAAAACAAAAATATATTATTAAATTAACCCACCCCCTCACCCACCCCTACCCCACCATTCTTCTTCTTCTTTTCCAACGAAAAATTTCCCTTTTCATTGCGCCTAAGTGGCCATTAAATTACCATTGCCTCTCCCCTCCTTTTTCTTCTTTGTCGGACCTTGCTTCCCTTTTAACTGAATTTCTAACGTTGAAGTGCAGTATCGCCTCCAGCCCTCCACCTCTTTCTTGAAACTTATCCCTTTTACGCACGATATTGATAACAAACTTCATGATATAAGAAATCAAAATTAATCGTTCGGTGTTGATAATATACCATTGATGCTTATTTAAGCTAACCCCTCATTCACCTTTCATTTTAATAGCATTAAAACCTTCCGCCCATTATCTTCATATTTTCTCCTCTAGTAATAATTTATCACAATTACAAGGGAAAAAAAAGGAACTTTTATCAGGAAAAAATAATGAATTCCTCACTGGAATATTCTTTTCAACAGGAATAATGGAGCTTGGCCAAAATATGGAGAGAAGACTTCATTCCTTTTTTTAATTAATTAATTAATTATTATTATTAATATTATTATTTACCTATTAGGTGTGTAAGTCGAAAAGAAAAAGAAAAATATAATTGTTAAGTTCTTGACGCGCTTAAAGGAGGGTGAAATACACCCTTTTTGCCATATCAGCATTTTGTGTTTAATATGAATCATTTTTTAACAGAAAAGTGTTCAATAGGCACAAGACTAAATTAAGGTGTTTAAGTGAAATATGCAGACAACTTTAAGGGGCTCCATATGATTTGAGCTTATATATATATCGTGTGTTGAGAGTACAATTTTCTAGTTTGTTTTGGGTAAAGAAATTAACTAGAGAGTTATCCCAACAGTCAGTACTTATGGTTTGATCTTGACCTTTAAACTTGGATATTATTTTGTATACTACAGTCTATGCTATGAAAATGGTACATAATTGAGTGATTATCACTTTTCATAATAATAATCCTTCTGATAGTTCCAACCTTTATTTCCCTAATCATTGGTCTGTAAAACCCCTAGTTATTCAAATACATAGCCTCTTCTTCAGTTTTATATTCCATCTGACCATGTCATCCAGTGGCTCGATGTGCTCCCACTGCATTCACTTTCTCCATTCCACCAGTCAAAACATGCTTAGTCATCAAGTCCATTTGTGTTAAGATATGGTTCATATCTTGAACTCATTGTTCTTTTAGTTTCCGCTGCTCAACATATAAACAAACTGTATAATTTTTCTCAAAGACTTCAGATTTTTGAGTGTGCCAAGCTCTGTTAGTTTTTTCTTACCCTATCTAGTGTAGTTGTCGCATCAATATATGTCTGCATCGTAAGAAACCCTCCAAGATTGTGCCAACTATGGGCTTGCTCATACAATTCTAAGTCATGTAGAAAATCTCCATAAAATGATCATTAGATAGCTTATGTTATGGGCATTACTTCACCTTTTTATTAAATCTCAGTCATGCCTCATATAATACCTTACTAGGTCGTTGCCTTAAATAGTTTATATCATCCCTCAGTTGCAACTTAATTTTGCGTGGGAAGAAACTCTCCAAAAATGTGTCCTTTATCTATCCCTAGTTGGTTATACAATCATGTGGTAAAGCATTCAACCACATTGTTGCTTTTCCAAAATGTGATAATGGAAACAACCTCAGAAGGACGCCAGTTCTAACCTTGGGTATCTCGAAAGACATATAAGTACCCCTAAAGTTCATCAAATGCATGTTTAGATCATGTAAATAAGTTGTCACGCCCAGAACCTACACCCTGGACGTGGCTGGCACTCGAGAACCATCGTTGGTCCCCAAGCGAATCCTTGACCTGACTCATTACTCAGTGAAAGACTTACTCACTCAAAATATGAACTTTAATGTAAAGATTAACTCATAAAGTCTCAACTATAACTCAACTCTGTATAAGTCTAATGAAATATTCAAATAGCCATAAGAAGGCAACTCCAGTATCAAACAATAACAAAAAATGGGAAAAGACTCATTAAATACTACTGTCTATGAAGCCTCTAATAACCATGATAGATATCGGGACAGGACCCACAATATCTTCACAAAATTGGAATAAAATATACGTGAAACCCTCTAGAAGCAAGGAGGCTCACCGACGCTAGATGGAACACAATTGATATCAACGGAGTGCTTGTTGATGACCCTGAACACATGTATCTGCATCATAAAATGATGCAAGTCGAATCATGTTAGTACATTGAATGTACAAGTATGTAAGGGGAAAGATGAAGCATAAGCAACTGAACTGATACTATGGGAAGCCATACTCACCTCATCTCAACTCAACTCAATATGAAAACAACAATAAGAGATGCAATATTTAGAACATTATAAAGCAGGAGATATACTCAATGATGTATAAAAAAAATATTTACTCTTAATTGGGAGATTCTCTAACCGACAACCATCATTATGAGCAACGTGATGATACAACATCTCACCTACGCTACCAAAACTGCCCTATACCTTGTTGGGGTATAAGACACCTCAACTAATTGGATCCACTAAACTATGCTGAAAAGCAATAAGGAATTATCTAAAAAAGTATGATCATTTACCTATGTTGGCATACATAGTTATGAGGAGTTTGAGTTGTTTGAACTTATCCCCATATCGGTGTTCAATACTACTACCAATAATATATATAACTCATGCTCAAATGTTAGAGACATAACTCTTCCTGAATTAGAGATAATTACTCAAACTATCCTCCTAAAATTGGCAACTGCTCTGAAATATCTTTTGAACTCATAAACTCTTTTTAGAAATAAAGTTTCTCTTTTCTCAGTGTATAAAATGATACATTTGGGAATACTTAGTTCCCTTAAACATTTACTCGAAACCGCCTCTTTAAAACGTTTCCTCAAAACTTAGTTTAAATCACAATAATCGACTTTCAAAGGCTCTCAAGACTTATAACTCAACATATGGTTCATTTTAAGGCTGATATTTTCATTTCAGAGGCTAAAATATAGACTTACCATCATTGTTTTCTCCTTTTGTTTGATATTAACAATATTTTAAGTATGTGTTACCATTAATTAATCTTAATTTATACAATGATAGTCTCTCACAAGAGGTCTTTGAAGCATAGATGTAATTATGATATGATTATATGTTGTACTTCAAAAGAAAGCTTTGGAAAACAACATATTTGAGGATCTCCAATTTTGGGTGGCCCTGGTTGGGGTTGGGGATTGTTGAAGATCTGGAATGATTTGTTTGTAATCCAACATAATAACTAGGTTGTATATGGCATGAAATTATTCTGATTAATTTGTGATGAATTGAATTCTCTTTTCCCCTTGTAGCTTTAAAAATAATATGACGTGATTTGTGAATAATCAAACAAAATAAGCACGATGAATATAATATGAAGTTATACGATTCTGTCATGACTTACATGTCAAAATTCATTAATTTTGATGTGATGACTTGAAAAAATATTCATTCAATTAACTCAAAATTATTTTCTCAAATAATTTGTTTAATCATCACATTTTAACCTATTCAACTTCTGTTTACTTTATATACCAAAGGAATGGGCGAGAAAATATAGGAAAGTAAATACATACCTAATTAAAGAAAAATGCCACTATTTTCACAAGTTTTCTTACCATATCCAAAAGGGACTCTTTTTCAATACTTTACTTAATAGAGTTGTTTTCCATATCCCAAATTAACCTTATTACTTAATTAATCGGGTCAATTTGAGATACAATAGATAACTTTGTTAAGTAAAATATTGAAAAAAGCCTTTTTTAGATACGATAAGATAACTTTATGAAAAATTAATAGCCTTTTTATTTGATTAGATATGACGTATGTATTAGCTTTCCTATACTTTCTTGCACATTATTCTTGTATATAAAGTGAAGAAAAAATGATTTGGTTAAAGTTTAGTGAGTGATCAAATTATTTTAATTTGGTTTACGCTGAAATGGAACGTTAGTCGATAGAAAGAAAAACATTCAAATCCAACTAGGTTTTGAGAAAAATATGTAGACTATGTAACCTAATACATGTATTAGTCAATCTCGTAAGTTGCAATATATGGAGTATTTCTTTTCCAATTTGGGAGGCTTCGCATACGAAAACTTTCGAAGATTTTTTACCGACCTCCAAGAGATTTTAATTCTATTTCTACTAGTACAAATTAGGAAATAGTAATTGTAACTTAACTAGACACCTTCTATTACCAAAAGTACAAAATTTCCCTTAAAAACCTACATATACATATTCCTTTTGTTTTTCTTATATGTTTTTAGCATTGCCAATTTTGTTCTTATCAATATGATGAAAAAAATATATTGTAAAATGTTAGTCAAAGTTTTTATAGTTTGACTCTAGAAATGGAAAGTATGACAATTACTAATGGACGGAGATAGTTATACTAAAAATTTTCCACTCAAAATTATTTTCTCATTTATTTTTCAAAAAATAATTTGATTAATCATCAAACTTTAACCAAATCAACTTCTCTTTACTTTATATATCAAAGGGATGTGGGAGAAAATATAAGAAAGTAAATCCATACATAATTAAACAAAAAGACCACTAATATTTTCACAAGATTGTCTTACCAAATCTAAAAAGGACTCTCATTTAATATTTTACTTAATAAAGTTGTATACCATATTCCAAAATAAACCCGACTTATTAAGTTGTATTTGGATGGTTTTACCTGGGTAGGTTCTAGAAAAAATAATGCATCCCACTAAGCGTGACATAGACGATCTAAGCCAACTGTTAGTAAACTTGGGAAGTTACCATTACTCTATTTTTTATATTATACTTTTTTCCCAATTCGGGACACTTACATACCAAAACTTTTAGCATATTTTGACCAAACCTCCCAAGAGCATTCGATTCGCTTTCCTATTCAAATCATGATTAATACTAATTATATTTTAAATAGGCAACGTGTAATATCGAAGGTATAAAATTCCCTCAAAACACCTATATATACGTACTCATTCTTCTTAGGACTCTACATCGAATCAAGCTATGGCAGAAGAAGATCAAAGCAAAAAGAAAACAAACAATCCCAAGTCTTATCAAGGGAGGAAATAATACATAAAGAGTAAATAAATGGAGCTTGCAACTCTCTACGATGTCAAGGTTTGTACTGTTATTACTGGTCCTAATGGGGAACTCCAAACTTGGCCTGAAAATTTGGATGCCTGTAAAAAAGTTCTTCATCTCTACTCTCAAAATCTGAAAGCCGAAAAGAAGCACAAGGAATCATCAACACCAATACCAAAACCACAAGAAGAACAAAGAGAGAAAGATATCCTGACGCTAGTTGAATCAAAGCTTGCTGCTGTCAAAGAGAGAATTCGGTTCTTAGAAAACAAGAATGTTGATGTTGCTGATATGGGCAAAAGAAAAAGAATTGAGTGATTTATTTGTATGGGTTTTTTGTTTCGGTATATTTTCTGAATGTTTTAAAGATTGGGATTGTGTGTGTTTTTTTCTTATTTGTTCGAGGATTTACGGTAGTTGAAAGATTTATCTTTGATCTGCAGATCCTTTTTTCCTTTGTAGTGTTTGTTTTATCAACAATTTGTCCAATATGAATACAACATTACCCTTTTTATTCTTATGTGTGTATTCAATTGAACGGTGGATTAATCCCTCTAGTAGAATGGAAAACCAATATGATTTTAATTAAAGTGCAATACTTAAATGAAAATTTAATGTCAGATATTAGGTAAGATAGGGTTTGGGTTTGCTAGGTCTGGGTGCCCTGTACCATAAGACAATAACTTCAAAGAAAGTTAAAAATTAGCAAGAATGTTTTTATTGCACTAAGAAGAAATAAGGAATGAGCAAAAAGAAGCTCCTCCATCAATGTTTACATTATATGGTTCATGAAGATGAAATTAGAGGGGAATCAGAAGTTGGAAAATGTTACAAAGGGAAATTGATGAATTTAATCATTCCAAACATCCAAAGACATGAGATATCATGTTTGATTTAACCACCTCAGGTGAGTCAACTACGACAAATGCTTTTCTTTAGCATTGACCACAAGTTGAACATAAAAGCTTAACAAATCTTGATGTGAAAGACACATGTTGTAACAAGAACTAGAATCAATTTAGATAGAAGGAGAACAAACCCGTTGCAGGTGAGCACATAGGAAGCAACACCTCTTCTTGATATCACATAATGGAAATCGTGAACTTTTGTCAGGGCAAAGTCAACGGAGGGATAGTCAATAAGACACGATTAAAGGCATAGCTACAGTTACATATGGAGTTGTCTTGAAACAACATCACACTCAGCCTCTTTTTGTTTCAAAGTGAGGTTTGGAAATTGTTGATCGAGTTCCCTCGACGATATTTGTAAGATGGCTTCTATTGTTGTGGTTGTTGATGTTGTTGCTGATACAATGCTCGTAATCTTCCTCTTTATCTTTTGAGAACTTCATGTTCCACTTCATATAAATTATTAGTTGCAGATTTCGATGAAACAAATGAAAATAAACTACTGGCTGTATATATGTTCAACTTCTCCGATACACCACCTATCCGACAAAACAGAACAAATCCTATTAAAGTCGTGCAACATCATCATATTTGCTTTAGTTTAACTAAGTCTTGCAGTAGCTATTTTCTAGCCCTTAGTTGTCACTTTGTTATTTAATTAGTTCTGGATATTTTCCTAGTTGTAGTTAGTGCAGATTTGTTTTCCTAGAGTTTAGGGCAAGTAGTTTAGTGGGATTATGATTCCACAAATTCTAGAAGCCACTATTAGGCTACTGAACGTATTAAATAAGAAACCTGCAACTCCTTCTCTGCAAAATAGTTTCACTATTTTCTCTTCTCTTTCTTCTTCCCTGTTATTTGTGTTTTGATTATTTAGCTTCCTGTTACGTTTAGTTCTTCATTTGGTATCAGAGTTAGCACGATGAATGAGCTTCAAGTAATTGGTGCAATCAAAAAGCTCAATAACTAGAATTACAATACTTGGACAACTTGTATAATGTCCTATATGCAAGGCCAAGATCTCTGGGAAGTCGTCAATGAAAGTGAAGTACCAACCAGAGGCAGAGGATGCCAATGGAACATTTCTTAAGTGCAAGGTCAAAGCAGGCAAAGCAATGTTTGCGCTCAAAATAACAATCGACGAAGATGTGTTGGAACATGTTCATGATGCTAAAACGCCGAAAGAAGCGTGGGACACATTTGCTGCATTTTTATCAAAGAAGAACGATGCAAGGCTACAACTTTTGGAGAGCGAGTTATTATCAACAGAGCAACTTAATATGACAATTGACCAGTACTTTCACAAAGTCAAAAGGATATGTCGTGATATTTCAGTTTTGGATTCAACAACTCCAATTGGGTAAACCATGGTAAAAAGAATTATTATCCATGGTTTGAGATCTGAATATAGAAGTTTTGTTGCTGCTGTAGAGGGATGGCCAAATTAGCCATCACTTGTTGAGTTTGAAAATTTACTTGCTGGCTAAGAAGCCATGGCGAAGCAAATGGCAGGACCCTCGATTAAGAATGACGAAAAAGCCCTTTACTCCAACAAAAGTAGGAACATCAAACAAGCTGCTAGTGGGTTTAAAAAGAAACATTTTCAGGGAGAAGAAAATTTTCGCTCAAAAGGAGTTTCGAAGAATCAAAAGAACGATAGAAGATTCGAAGGGAAGTGTTACAATTGTGGGAAGAAGGGTGATATATCGTGAGTTTACAGTATTTTTAATACATTTCACTTAAGAGTTGTGCGTGTCTAGGGCCTTTTTGTATTGGTTTTTATCATGTTTTGCAGGAAAGATGTTTAATCGCGAAAGTAAAGAGACAGCTAAAGGAAATGAAAAATAAGGCATCTACGGACCGTAGGTCCATTGACGCAACGTAGATGGTAACTGTAGATCAGCAGGCAAGGCATGGAAGGCAAATTAGGGAAATCTAACCAAGTGTGGAACCACGGTGGCCATTGACGGTCCATAGATTGATTTACGGACCATACTACTGATCCATAGAATGATACTGCGAGGGTTCTAGTACCTGATGTTTGAAGATTCTAAGTGTGGGGATATGGATAGGGATTGACGGACGGTAGATCAATTTACGGTCGTACTGCAGTTCCGTCGTTTGCTTCAGAGAAGCTGATTTTTGGAAGCTGAAATATTTTCTAAGTCCTGGCTGACGGAAGGGACTCACAGACCGTAGATCCATTGACAGTTCGTGAGTCCGTCTCATGGAATGAAGACGCGTGCCTGAAAAAACTTTCCTAATTTTGTTTCCCTTTTAATTTAGGACTTGTTTTCTATCAATAGGGCATGTAAACCTCGTTTTTAGGGGTTAGACTTTATTAGTATTATTCTAGTTCTTGACTTGGCAGATTAACTTGCAACTTTAGCAAATCTTTATTTCCTAAGTTCGTTTTGAAAATTTTGGTGTTGCAATTCAAGTTGAATTTCTGGGTTTATTATTCTTCTTACGTAAGTTCATAATTCTTTCATCTAAAACAATGAATTGTGGTCATATGATTATGGGTAACTAAACTCCACAACTAGGGTTGTGGGAACCATGAGCGATTAACAAAGTATGAATAGTAACTAAGCAATTCTCGAATAGTGTTGTTGCATGCATTAATAATTCTTTCATTTAGAAGTCTTTTTAACGAGTGCACGCGTTAGAACTCGCCTTTTTGCTACTTGCCGGACCAAGGAGGTAATCAACAAGAAAATAATTATCAACATAGATTTACTGGGATACTATCGAATAGGCTAGTGTCGATTGGTGCGAAGTAATAACTAAGCCAAACATCGATGTGATGTCTAATATGAGGTAAATGAAGGGTTAGTAAATTATGGGTTGATTTAGCTGATGGGTATTGCTAATTGTTAGTTTTAATGTTGTTTAGAAGTGATTTCAATCATTAATTGTGGTTAAAATTAAAGGATTGTAGCTGCAAATGCAGTCCTACCTTCATGTTTTTGGCTTGCTCAAGAGAGAGGTTTTAATACCAAGACTATTGAATTGATGGTCTGTGCGTATTGGGTTTTCATGGGTTCAGCTCGAGAGAGTGAATTTAAACCCTTTTCCACACATTCAGCTCGAGAGAGTGAATGGACTAAGGCATATGTTATTCTTATGTGCTTGCTTGTTGGTATTTGAGAGAAACTGACTTGATTCGGGGTAAATTATTCGAGAGAAAGATTACCTCCTCTATAGTCTAGCTTATTTACTAATTTATAGCTATTTACAAACAATTTCAATTACCCATTTGTCTACATTAGTCCATAATCGAATCACATCCCAAGAATCACAAGGTAGGCCACAAAAAAGAGGTGTAATGTCAATTTTTTTCACTCTCCAAAATTGCCTAAGATCATATCAAAATTTTGCATCACTTAGTCAACCGGACCAATGGGGCAAATTCTAGGTGTCATCACACATGGTACACGATAAGCTCATCACACAAGGCATTAACACCAATATAAAATAAGACTGCACACTTTCACTAGTGTGTAATGTTCATTACAAGAGACTCAATTTGATAATTGGCTAGTCACAACGAGATGCAAAGAAATCACATATTGTCTATGCAACTTCATTTGGCCTCATCGTAGCCGCACATTCATTTTTGTTCGACTATGAGCACTATTCAAGTCATCCGTATTGATCAAGACCAATACTCAAACTTGAAAGAGAAAAACCACATTCAAACACAAACAAGAGATGGCACAAATTTTTTCGGAAGGGTCCAAAAGTCATTTACAATTAAATGAAGGAGCCACAAGATCAAACATCCACAAAAACAGTGTTAAACACAATTTATAGCTCAAAAAACCCAAATTTATAGATAGAACAATAGTCACAAAAAGTAGGCCTCACCCCACCACAAAACAAAAGTTATTTTTCCTTAAATGCAAGAAATAAAATATCCAGAAGTTAAATAAAAATAAGACAGAGAGGGAGGTAAAAAGGTATCCTGTCTTAACAGTCGCTCCATCTGTCTGGGCATTAGTGCCCAGAGTAACCTTAGAACTAGTAGGTCCACTAGGGTCAGCTTAGGGTGTATCTGCCAAAGAGGCCTATACAGCCGCATCTACCATGGCTTCCTTAGTCTTCGTAAGGCCCTCATAAGAAGCCTCCTAACCAACCCCAAGCATCTCCTCCTCCGTCTCAGCCTTGGACTCAGGATCAACTGCCTCCTCAACTCTAACATCATCTCCGGTAGTAGCCGGAGGCATATCTGGCTATACTGGCACATCTGGGATCTCAACCGTGTCAACCGTACCGCTATCCTAGAAGCAAGGGCATCAATAGTAGCACTCAATGGTGTCACAGCATCAACAAGGGCTATCTGAATCATGCCCAGAATGGAGGCCTCAAGTCTGGCAGCACGACAATCGGCAGAATGGGTAAGCTGCCACATCCGAAATAATGTAGCTTGAGTAAGCGGGGGCCGGGACAGAACAACTGCAGCAGCTCTAGGAGGAAATGTAGCAGCAGAGGAACTAGGGGTGTCAGAAGGAACAACATTGGATGTACCTGAAGGCCTAGAGGCCAAAGTAGGCAAAGGTGCCTCTGCAGGTAATGTGTCTGTATCTACAACTGGGGAAGAGTCCACCGGGGCTGCCTTCTTCTTCTTCTCCGCCTCATCTTTCAATTACTCCACCTCGATTCTATGGATATCTGTAGAAAAAACACTTTCACATATTTCTTCTCATCTCTCAAAACTCGAGCCCATATATACAGCTCGGTGATCAACACCAGAAAGGGGAGGGAATTTTGGCATTTCTTGGCCCGCATGATAATCTTTGGTGCAATGATCATCTCCAAGTTCAGCCTTGACCTCACAATGAGGCAGCCTAGGCAAGCTGCTTTGGCGTGGCGGAGAATAGACTCCTTTTGGGAGGGCATGATGATGATGCTGATGAAGCCAAACCAATACCTCGCTGCCACCATGAGGTCCTTCTTTTCAATAGCTGCCCCAACCTCAAGCCACTTGAGAGTGCCGTCTGTTATCAACTGAGCCAACCACTTATTCCCGTTCTCCAGCGTCTTTGTCTTTATCTCGTATTGACAGTCATCCTCAAGTCTCGTAGTGCATTATAGGACGATTTTGGTGGCATCAAAATAACATTGCACCCTCTTCCCCCTGACAACCACGTAGTCAACTGACGTGAATTTAGTTGTCGGCTTCTTCCCTAGTGGTATTAATGTACTGTAAGCACTGTACAATTTTTGAACACAACTTGGGATGTATGGGCCACGGGGATTGGTGAATAACTAGAATTTGTGGGACTTCAGATAGCTCATAATCTCTGGGTACCTGTCAATAACCCCATCAGTGGACAAACACTTCTCCCCAATAATGGTGGCCTGAGGAATCCTGATACTAGATGGATCATTCATCATTTTGGATCGCAGCTCTGCCCCTTGTGCTGCTAGTGACTCATTCTCCTCAGACTTAGAAGTTGCAGCCTGATGCTCCTGGTTCTCACCCTCACTCTCAGAAGTGGTGAGGTGAGTTGAGTAGATACTGTCATTGTTGGAGCTGGCCTCTGGTGACGCAGGTGCCTTCCTTTTTCCCTTTCCTTTCCCACCAGTTGTAGGAAGTTTGGTGGTGTTGCCCTGGATGCAGCTGCATCCTCATTGATTTTTATCCATTTTGTCGTCTTGCGGTGCGGCATATCCCTACTAGCAACCTTTGGTCTAGCCATGTCTGTAAAATCATTAAAAAGAGTTAGAAGTAACTCAAGTAAAAGCACAAAAAAGAAGATGCATAAAGACTCGCCGAACCAGTCAGCGACTCGCTGAATCACTTTGGCGAGCCAGATCGGGCTCGCCAAAAGGATTGGCTCAGAAAGTGCTCAGACAAATGGCATGCCGGCGATAGGAAGGGCCTTTCGGCAAATCACCGACAGTATTCGGCAAGCAAGTCTTAACTTGCCGAAAGTTACAGTGCAATTAAGGATCAAGGGTGCAGACAAAGGGCAATCAAGGAAGAACTTCGGTGAGTCGCCAAGTGCACTCGGTGAACTCAGGCTTCCCGCTTAAATTACAGAATATTTTTCAAGATAAAGCATAAAATTTAAGGCGATAAGGGAAACTTCAGCAAACCGCCGAGTTGTTCGGCAAGCTTGACCCAGCTCGCCAAACGACCCAACGTGCCTACTTTCAACCCAACTTCCCAAATTCAACCTTGCAGCCCTCGAAAACAAAATCAAAACATGCACTATTACAATTAAGCTAAAACCCATTACTCCCATGCCCCCGGGATACTCAGACTTCTCTTGGATTTGCCAAATTTGGCCATTTGATGACTTTTGCCCTTAAGAATACCACTCCATCATTGGGCAAATTACATCAATTAGAACAAATACGGGTTACTTAGACTTCACCCGACTAGAACCAAAAACATGCAAGCACAACCCCACCATTTTAATCAATTTTAAGGCATAAATTTTTTTGGGAAATCAACATATAGGTATTACGGGCACGATATTCAAATTGACAAAGGTACACACATAAACAATTATTATCAGAGAGGCCCAACAAACATAACTAAGACAAAATCAATTGTAAATGAGAACAAATTGCTAAATAATAACTTGGGGTTCAGAAAACCAACCTTTGATGCCGAATAAATAAATTAAAAAGCTAGGCGACAAAGAGTCCAACTCCGAACACAAATCCGATGACTAAAATGTGATTAAAACACAAAAAATACAGGAAATATTGTACGGGTGTGAGTTTGCGAAGTTCAAAAGTGAGGGAAAGTTAAAGCTCTTGAAATTTTAAACCTTTGGCCTTTAAAATCCATCCAGTTCTCACCTATTCGACGACATTAGTCTTGTTCGTGGACCCACTCGGCGATATGCCGAATGGTAACTTATCTCGCTGAGTTTACAGAACCTCCAGTTAAGGTGGTGGACAAATGACGGACTAAGTCGTGATCGCTGACCTGGTCGGCGATTCGCCGATCGGCTCATGGGATCGCCGAGTTTTACAGACTCTAATTTTAAAATGTCTACAGTCTAACGGGGGTCCAAGTTAGACTCGCCGACCATTGCCGACTGGACTTTTAGCTCGCCAACCTACACTTTTGAAACACCTTCCATACTTTGACCTGCACAATCAACACACCATTATTTAACTAAAAAATAAAGCAAATAAAAACTTGGGTTGCCTCCCAAGCAGCGCCTTAGTTAACGTCGCGGCACGACGCAAGTCCACACTCAAACCTTATTCTTGGGGTTAGAAATAGTATCACTAGGCAAACCCCCTTGTTGTCTCAGGTTTAAATGATATGAGATACCATTTGGGTCTCTAACTACTTGATAGATACTGAATGGGAGGTAACCGTCTGGCTAAGGGTCGACACATCTTCTTTCATTTCTTTCAAAATTTTGTCAGACCACTCAACTTTGTTGAGGATACGAGAAAGCATATCTTCCGACCGACCTCCCTTGAAATCCTTTGCAGTTTGGCACTTATGGGGAGGAACATGTATGTCCTTCTCCCCTCCTCTCTCTTTCCAAGCGGGGTTACAGTCCCTCCACTCTCGATCACGATCCTTCCAACCTTCCTTCCTATTCCAACCTTGGTTACCACCCTGCCTTGGGCAATTTGAAGGATAACCACCTCGTTGATTAACTAGGAAGTTCACCTCTTCATTGTCATTGCACTATAGACATTATATAAGTCATCCTCTAAAGCACTCAGAATGTAGCCCTTACATAGGAAGTCTGTCTATTTCCATGCTTCAATAATCATGAAATTTTCTCTGTCTTGCATTTCAGCAACAGGCACTGGAGTTTCTTCATTGGTAAATTTCTGTAGACCAAGAGTGGTAAGCAAGAAAAATATATGTTGCTGCTATCCTTTGAAATTCACACCAGAGAATTTTCCCGATTTCTCTACTGGTGGTACAACAGTTCGGGTTGGTACAGCAATAGCCATTGTCACATTATTGTTTGCCATTTCAGAATCAGAATCTGTAATAAACAGAAATCGATACAAATGGCTCAGTAAGCAACAACTTAAATTGCAAACTTAATAGGAGTATAAAGCCACTAAGGTTTTTGTCTCCACCAGAAACACAGATTAAAAAAAATAAAATGAAATTTCCTTAAGATTGTTGTCCAATCTATGTTTAAAACAGTAGTACTGATTAACAGAAACTTTGCACAAACACGAAGTTACCAAAGTTTCCAATGAACCAGTGAAGAACATAAATTAATTAACAAAACTAATATATGTAAAACGTACCAGATTCTAAAAAACAAAATAGGAAAAAGATCAAGCCCACTGAATGCACGGTGTCCCCTAAAGGAAATTATTCCCCTCTAGAATCCGAAGTTTGATTTGGAGTATGTCCTTCTAGGATAGAATGATCTCAATCACCAGTGTATTGATACCCAAAACGCTGATGTCAGGGAGCCACTCAACAGCAGTAAAGTACATGAAAAATATTTGTGCAGAACAAGAAGAAGAAATCAGAATTTTTCGTAAGTAAAAGTCTGAAGAATCAGTGGTATTTATAGCCAAGAAACACTGGTTCCGAAAGGTTACAACCTTTCAGAAACCACACAACCATTCCAGAAAGTTTGAAACATTTCAAACGGTCATGGCTATTCTGGAAATGAGAAATTCAAATTAAAATAGGAAAGTGTTTTAAATAAAACAGGTCGAGCGGATCCTAGTCGGGTCGGAATGTTTCGGTTAATTAACTAAATAATTGAAACCTTTTATCCATTTAATTTAATTTATTTAATTAAATAAATAATTAAAACAATTTTTGTCCAATAAATAATCTCTCGATCGATCATTTTCCAAAGCCGAAGTCGAAGCCGAGCCGAGCAAGCGACGAAGACGACAGCGTGAGGGGGGTCCCTCTTTCCAACCCTTTAAACAACTAATAGAAGTGTTTCTCTATTTAAACACTTCTATTTTTCTTTCCACCACCAGTGAGGGAGAAATGCCTTTTTACTAAAGCATAAGAGAACTTTTCAAGTTCCTCTCTTTTCATCTTCCCTCTATTTCCCATTAACTCTTGCTATATACATTTGGTACAATCAAGAAATTTAAAGCCCTTGTTGAGAAGCAGAAAGGTTGAAGAATCAAAACCATTCTGAGTGATAGAGGAGGTGAATACACAAGTCGAGAATTTGAAGAATACTGCAAAAATGAAGGCATTTAGAAGCAACTTACTGTAGGGTACACTACTCAATGAAATGGTGTATTTGAAAGAAGAAAGAAAATAATTGTTGAAAAGGCCAGAACTATGATGAATGAGAAAGGGGTGCCAAAATATTTTTGGGCAGAAGCAGTACATATAGTGGTGTACATCCTCAACAGGTGCCCGACAAAGGCATTGACAAGATACCAGCTGAAGCTTGGAGTGGAATAAAACCTTCTGTAAGTCATTTTAAAATTTTCGGGTGTATTTGTTAGGCTCATGTACCTGCTGAGAATAGAACAAAATTGGATGAAAAAAGTCAAAAATGTATATTTCTTGGCTATAGTGATGTGACAAAAGGCTATAGGCTTCTCGATGTCAAAACTAACAAACTTGTTGTTAGTAGAGATGCCATTTTTGATGAAAAAACAGCATGTAATTGGAAGGATAAAATGATAGAGAATACTTCTATCATATCTTTAGATGTGTCAAATAGAGGATGAAGAAAAGGAAGATATCCCTCAAGGGGGAGAAACCCCAGATTCAGATGATGAAGAATTGCCTCCAAGAGGAACAAAATGTTGAGTGACATTTATCAGAGATATAACTTTGCTGGTGTTGAGCCAGAAAATTATGATGAGGCAATAAAGCATGATGTTTGAAAGAAATCCATGGCACAAGAAATTCGGATGATTGAAAAAAATAATACTTGGGAGCTTGTGGCTATACCCAAAGAAAGAGAAGTTATAAGTCTAAAATGGACTTAAAAAATCAAACTCAATCAGGAAGGAGATATTCAAAAGCACAAAGCAAGGTTGTTTGCTAGAGGTTTCACGCAAAAACCAGATATTGATTTTTATGAAACTTTCTCTCAAGTTGCTCGTCTTGACACAGTTAGAACCGTTATTGTTGTTGCTGCACAAAATAAATGGAAGATTTTCAACTTGATGTTAAATCAATATTTCTTAATGGAAAACTTGATAAAGAGATTAATGTTGAGAAATCTTAAGGATTTTTTTTTTCAAGAGGGAGAAGAGAAGGTGTACAAGCCAAAAAAAGCTCTTTATGGGCTGAAGCAAGCTCCAAGAGCCTGGTACAATGAAATTGATGGATACTTTCTGAAAAATAATTTTTAAAGAAGTAAAAGTGAAGCCACTTTGTATGTGAAGAAAGCACAAGACAACATTATCATTGTTTGTCTCTATGTTGATGATCTGCTCTTTACGGGAAATGATGTGAAGATGATGTGAAAATTCAAACAAGATATGATGCAAGACTATGAAATTAGTGATCTTGGGTTGCTAATTATTTCTTGGGCATCGAAGTTTCTCAAGTGAAAGAAGGAATTTTTATTTCTCAAAAGAAGTATACTAAAAGTACTCTTCAAAAATTCAAAATGATGGATTGCAGGTTTGTGGCCATACCATTAACAACAAATGTGAAGTTCAGAAAAGATGATGGAGAAAAGAAAGCTAATAGCTCACTTTATAGGTGCTTGATTGGAAGCCTGCTATATCTTACTTCAACAAGACCTGACATTATGTTTGCTGCTAGTTTATTATCCAGATTCATGCAAGAAGCAAGCCAAGTGCATTTTGGAGCTGCAAAGTATGTTCTACACTACTTGCAAGGAACAATCGATTATGGGATAATGTACAAATTTAGTAGAGATTTGAACTTAATTGGTTATTTTAATAGTGATTGGGCTAGAAGTATAGATGACGTGAAGAGTACATCTGGTTATGCTTTCTTATTTGGATCAAGTATTTGTTCTTGGTTATCAAAAAAGCAAAGTGTTGTTGCTCAATCCCCTGCCGAAGCAGAATATGTCTCAGCAGCTAATGCTACTTCTCAAGCTATTTGGATTAGGAGAATATTTGAAGACATTGGTGAAAAACAAAATAAAGGGATTGTTCTGTACTGTGATAACAAATCAGCAATTGTAATTGCCAAGAATCCAGTCAACCATGAAAGATCAAAGAATATTTCCATCAAGTATCATTTTATCCAAGAAGCACAAGAGAAAGTCGAAATTCAGTTGCATTATTGCCAGAGAGGAGAACAACTTCCTGACATCTTCACCAAAGCACTTCCAAGAGAAAAATTTTGCTATCTTTAAGAGCGCATTGAAGTTGTCAAGCAAATGCATTAAGGGTGAGTGTTGGAATTAATGCATCCACATTAATATTTAGTCTTTCAAAATTGTATCTTAGTTTTTCAAGAAGTCTTTTAGGATTTTGTAATACATGTATCTAGTAATTTGTGATACATGTATATAGTTAATTGTGCAAGACTATTTGTTTTCTATTTTGAATAGTATAAATAGTGATGTAGTTGATGTAATCATCTCAAGTGTCCTTAAGTAGCCTATATAAAACTTGAGCATTCTATAAAGAAAGTATTCTCCTTCTATATTTCCTACAGTTTCAAACCATACGCCAAAGCTCTCAGGAATATCTCTATTATCCATAAAACGAAAATTTTATGATCAAATATTACAGTTATCTTGAACTAAGTTGTCAAGCAAATATCAAATTAACAAACATATCCCCTTCTGCCTTTCTAAAGTTTCTTTTAAGAAAAGGGTGGTTGGTATGGAGGGGTTGCAGAGTACTTTGAACTTACTGTTTCACACATTTTGTGTCAGTTTCTGATCAAGAACTCTTACTTTGAGAAGTATCTATTTTTTTCGGCAGATCCTTTTAGATAAGGAGAGAAAAACTTTGCTACATATTGCTTGTCACTTCCTATAGATTTAGGCCTATCTCCGTCTTATGGGAGGCATTGTAATCCAGACCTCTGTATACGGAGATCTTCCCCAGGAGAGGAAAGGCTGCAGAGATGTGATATTGTAGTTGAAGATACAAAAGAAAATGATTTTGGAAAATGCACCCCGGTAGCCCAAAAAGGCCGTGGTCATGATGACGACCCGTCTAGAGGCTCATAGGGTTGAAGCAGTGTCAACATGGTAAGATGAATTTAATCTAGTAAAGACCATGGAATCTATAACGGACCGAAGTCTCTTTCATGGATCGTGATGCAGCTCGTGAAGAAGTTCCCGTAAACAGGTTTTGATAAGCTACATTTTGGTTGGCTAGGTAAGGACCACAGAATCCTAGACGGGTCGTGGTCCTCACAAGGGTTTGTGATACTATCGCGAAGGATTTCCAGTGGACATGCTTTGAGGCGTTACATTTTGTTATGGCTAAGGAAGGACCACAAAGACCTAGATGGGTCATGGTCCTCCTGACGGCCAGTGATTCTGATCGTGAAAGATACCAAGAAAAGGGGTCTCACACTGTCTAAGTGTGAGACCATGGCAAGCTTCACGGACTATGAAGCTCATGACGGTCCGTACTGCCGTTTGTGAAGCAACCCGACAATTTATTCCTTCTTCGAGTAGGACTCTTTTTAGACAGACTATTTGAATCAATTAGGTTTTTTATTTGTTTTATCTCCTCATTAGATGAAGGATAGACTACTTTCCATATTATTGACTACTTCAGTTTCATCGATTAACATTGGATTTTGACTTGAAGTTTGATTCGGTATTTGAATATCACATTTTCCTTAAATTTACAATCTTCGTAAGTGATTTCTTTTAATGTCTTTATCTTATGTTTTCTCTTATTCATTTGAAAGCATGAGTGGCTAAACACCACAATTAGGGTTGTGGGAACTATGACAGAAACCTAAGTTTAGATTCACAGAACGAGTAAAGTATGATTGTTAATTGCAAAATATAATTCTTACTTTTGATCTTCATTCTTTCTGATGAGTGCACGCATTAGAACTCGCATGTATCTATCTAAATTAATACCCCACAAACCCTCACTCATGTCCCCATTTCCTCAAATATAGGTGAGTCTCATATCTAGAAAAATAACAAATATATTATTCAACACATTTACATGAAGCCAAATAATTCGAGAAAGTGATTTAAAAATTGTAAAATGATTTCTACTTATATGGAAATCATTGTTTAAAAAACTAAAGGTTCAAGAAAATAAAATGTGCAACATATAAAGGGATTATTCAACTATGGATATGAATAGTGCATATTCTTAGGTAAAATTATTAATTTTGAAAGGAATTAATTTAAAATTCAAAATTTACTTATTTTTAATATTTTTAATCATCCATCTTTATATTTGGGGGAGAATATATATTATTATTTTTCTATATTTATTTATCTAATAGGAAAGGAAACACAATTACTATAAAATAAAATATAATTTATCATTGAATCAGCAAAAATAATTAAAATTTTTAAAATATAAATATAAAGTCTCAAACATACAAAAACAATATATCTGATGTATATTTTTTGAAAAAAAATTAAATATATTTTGACATTACATCTAGGACCACTTGACTTCTTTTTATCATAAAAATAAATTATAGTGATATATAAAGTTTTTTTATTTCTTTTGTTTATTGTATTTTGTTTGTTTGGTTATTTAAAGTGCATAAAAATGTAATTTAATTAAAAAAAAATCTTATATGTAAATCGAGGAATTGCTCCACTATGCGTATTTAATTAATTTCAATAATAAATATGAAATGTATTTAATTAATTATGTATCACATTATATTTTCATGTTTGTATTAAATATTAAATAATAATTTATAATATTTATAATTTGTCGCAACAATTTTTGCGCACAGCGGAAGGGGTTTCCCATTTTAAGTGACGGTATTGATTAAGGGATTATTTTATGTTTTCCAGAGTCCCCACTTGGAATTGAGTTATGGTGTTCCAAGTCACCTTTTTGTTTAATACCGGATCAAAAGGAAATTACTCTTTGTTTGGTCTGGGAACTAAAAATTTGGGTAAGGAAATATGTTGACCGAGGAGAAGGTATTAGGCATCCCTCCAGTCCCGTTGTTCTAGCATGGTCGCTTTTATCGACTTATTGTAACGAACCGAACAATCGCTATTTAGGAGGAACAAAAACACGGGAAAATTCTGGGTCAGTGTCCCGCCACAGCGGGCCTGATGCCGCTTGGGCGGGATAAGTTGGCGCCATAGCGGGATAGGCGAGGCAGAACATAAATTACGAGAAATCCTATTAATTTCTCCATCTTCCTAAAATACCTAGATAAGTCGTAAAACACCCAAAAAAACTTCAAAAAAAACTGCTCGAAGCTTAGGAAGGAAGGAGAAGGAGATTATAGGTGTGAGGATGGTGAAATCTTGTGGATTTTTGGACAAATCCACCGTTACGAAGCTCGAAAAACCCGAATCGAAGTCAAAATTTTTGTGCAACTGCTCGGCGCCCAAGTAGGCTAGGTTTATGAATTGAATAGTTTAAATTTGTGCTCACCGAGTAATATTTGTAAATCAATGGTAGGATTTATGCGTAGACCTTCGTGCACCGAATATTTTATTATTCAAAAACCCTAAAGAGAAGCCCTAGACGATGAATTAGGATTGAGTATGGTTGAATTAGGGTTAGCATGAGGTGTGTGGATGAAGAATCCATAGGTGATTGGTTGTGATTCTATGATTGTGTGATGTATGTTGTTATTGCTTTATTGTGATACCTATATGTACATGAATGATGCATTATTGATCACACTTGTTGTATATGAGATAGATGAAATATGATTGACATGGAATCATGACTTAAATGTATGATCTTGAGGATATACTTGTGATTGTGATTGTGGTGTGATGGAGCGGTTGCCACGTTCTGGCATAATTAACATGGATCGGTTGCCACGTTCTGGCATAACTAACTTGGATTGGTTGCCACGTTCTGGCAGAACTAACTTGGATCGGTTGCCACATTTCGGCATAATTTATTGGATCAGATACCACGTTCCGGTATGCTAATTGTTCGGATTTGGGTTCCATGAGAGGACCAGTGATTTGATATAAAATGTGAAGTTGTTCATTGTTCGTTGTTCGTAAATGTTGTGATTATAATGTTGTTGACTTGCTTATGTTGCACTTAGTGGACATATATTATGAAGGTTATATTTAATAGTCCTTGTGTTAAGTGAACTTGTTAGACATGGTGGAAGAGTAAAGTGTTCAGGGGGCAAGTAATGGATAGTGAGGGTGGGTCGTGTGTTGTAATTGTGAGAAGTAGGGGTAGCAGGTGTGATGAAACATGTTTAGGTGGATTTAACTTGGGAAAAGAGATTGGGGTTAGTGGGAAGAAAGCTTGATTTAATGTACTATGTGACCATGGTTGGTTAGTGTGACGAGGAAGTAAGGGTATAACATGAACAGTTTGTGGGAATGTCGGTGGTTGTGTTTGGGAATTTCTCTATGTGTTAGAATAGTTAGGCTATGATCAAGTACCTAGTAGTAGGTTGATTGAGACGGATGTTAGTGGTCCGAATACTACTGTAGAATGGAAGTATTTCAAGGGAGGGTAAAGGTGGAAGAGCGAGTGGTCTATTGTATATTTCTACTAGTTGGTTCCTTATGTTTTGTGGTGGGCATCGGGTTGACCAATGATGCCTACCAGTACCTATGTTTTGTACTGATACTACTCTTGTTATGGCTTTGACATAGTCTGGATGCAAGATAGGTGACGTTTCATTAGGTGAAGACAAAGAAAATATCCAACAACTTCTATTTTTTCTTCCGCATGGTAGGAGCTGTGTCTTTTATTTATCGTCCAGTTGTACTCTTAGTAGCTCTTGTACCTGTTTACACTAGATCAACGGGAGTTGTTTAAATTACTTGACAAGTTGAACCAAAAGTGTGTCTAAAAGTATTATTTATAAAATCATAAGTACTATAATTATTTATGCTTTCTTTAAATTTCTGCATATTTTACTATTGGGATATGAGGGTTCTCCTAATTAAGTGTTAGAGTGGGTGCCCGCACGATCCGGTGGTTTGGATTGTGATAAATTGGTATCAGAGCCTAGGTTACCGGGCTCCCCGTAAAAGAGCAAAATGTGGACTATACTCTTGCAGATTAGTGTGTTGATGTCCACATCTAATCTTCAGGAAGCTAGGAAGCATTCTAGGAAATTGTTCCACTCATTCTCTTATTTCGTACGAAGTGTTGCTTATGGTATGAATTTAGTCCAATTGGTATCTCCCGATTCCAATTGGTATCTCAACAAAATGAATTGTAAGTAATGGTCATCTATGGAACGAACTAACTAATAAATTGAAATTGCATGTGCATTGTATTTTGGAAATTATGAATGTGTGTTGCCTGAAATAACTGTGAATGTGTGATTCTTGCTGTTTGAATTAACTGCATATATGAAGCTGTAATTTCTTGAATGTTATGAGTTGAATATGTGTGCTATAAATGTGTGTGTTTAAACCTTGATATGCGCGAAGTGTTGGCTGAGTCGTGGAAATTATTAAGTGCAACTACTCGTGTAACGTAAAAACCGTTGAGAAAAAAAAAGTCAGAACTTAGCTGGTGCGAGGGTCTAGCTAATTGATGAGGTGATTCGTAAAATGGAATCTGGACGTTCGTCGCAACCAAGTAATAATCGTGTGAATGTCTAGGTGTATCTTGGGGATATGTGGGTGTAATGTTGAATTAATGAAAACTAGTGGGATGTCGTGCCGTTAAGTTTGATTCGCATTAGTGAATGAGTTTCCTAGCTTGAAGGCTTATCTTAGATTATTTGGTTAAGCTGGAAACCTTGGGGAAATCTTAGAAAAATGAAGAGAACCCAAAAATTATTAGCCTGGGTTCTGGTCCGGTCTGAGTCGCTGGGGTGGGATTATTCATGCCATAGCGACACCGCAAGAGCAGGGCAGGGCGAGGCCCAACCTCAACCCATCCTTCGCTATTTTCCCGAACTTAGAAATGTCAACCCAATTGGGGTCGGAACAAACCCGACAATCCTCAGAGTGTTCAGCAACAAAAATATAAAAGCCTTAAGATTAAGTAAAAGGCTGAATCAGACAGGAAAAACAAGCATCCACGTGCTACTAAAAACTTAAGAGAGTCGAAAGATAGAAACAAAGTGTCTAAAATTTACAAACTAAATAGGCGAAATAATAAATTAGATCAGGAGCCCTCAGACTGGGTAGTGTCCACATCAAAGTCAAGGTCCTCTAGGGGTATCACACCCGCCCATGCCTCATTCAACATAGGGACCTGTGTGTAGAACTTCGGATCAAGCTGGGGAATCTCCTTGCCAAGGGAAACGCAAGTAAAGATGGACTTAATAGTCTTCCACATCCGAGCCATCTGGCGATCCCTCTTAACACCCTTTCTTCTATCCTGGCGTAGCTGGCGACAGAGCTTCTCGAACTCTAGGGTGGTGCTAGGTGCAAACGCAGTGAAGTCGGCATAGGCACTCCCCATTCTCTTTTGGACAGCCTTCAGATCCTCTTCGACCCATGCACCTGAGAGTGGGTCATCATCATCTGAATTCACGACCGCTTTGCTGCTGCTAGCCATGCCCGTCCTCCTCCTCTTGCTCCTAGAAGTAGAGCCCTGTCTAACCAAAAGAGGGTGAAAGGGAGGATCCATAGGAAGTACCTCATCGGCATCAAAAAGTGGCACTCTCACCCGCTTGCACAACGTAGTAATGAGCTGTGGTAAGAAGAAAGCCTTTTTGTTGCCTAGGTAAAACATCTTCCATTCTGAGATGATCTGCGCCCCCACATTTAACGGTATGCCCTGTATAGCACACGCCGCCACCAGAGCCCGAGGAAAGGTCACCTCTGTGCGATTGCTCGATGGGCGGATCCTCCTAGTCACCAAGTGTGGCCACCTTTTAGCATTGGGTGACCAATTCGTGCTACTAATACCCTCCGCAGTAGCCTAGTATACCCAATCCCTATGCGCGGGCTCAGCCAGAGTGTCTCTCAGCCACTCCAGATCCATCTCCCGTAGCTTGGCCTCGGACTCCGCATTTGGGACATCGGGCAACTCTAATACTTCATTAATAGCGGTGGCATTCAGGGGGATGTCAAATCCTCGGACACGAATGATAGGGTAAGAGTCATCCTAATGGACGGTAGGAAGAATGGCATATAACTCCCTCACCAAAGTAGAACGCGCATGTGGGGTAGCCTCGGTCAATGGAGCCCATCCGAACTCCATCAAGCGAGCATAAAATGTAGTCGCCTTCTCCTCTATCTTTTGCAACATGAAACCTCGCTCGCAACAGAACCCCATATTGTTTTTTTTGTGATGTCTCTCTCGACTCGCGACATCAGGAAACCGGATGAAAGGTAAGTGTTCATCGTTTTGTCCTGCCATTAGAGAGCCTGCAATAAGCTGGAAATCAGTTCGCAATGTGATTGATAGTCGATGTAACATTGGAAAATTAAGAAATAAATTTTTTTAGTTAAGGGTGCAGGCCACTAGTCTGGCGCATCTAGCCACAGCGGCCAAAATCCCGTCACGGCGGCCAAATTCTCGCCCTGGCGGGATTATGATAACCACCATAGCAGGATGAAGGCCACCAGAGCGTCTTTCATCTGGGATGAACAACAGGCGCGGTTATGGCGTCTCTTCGTCCAAAAAGCCCTATTTTTGACAGATTTCCAGCAGATCAGAGTATTATAACTATCCTAGAACGTAGATATGCAATCATTTTAGAAAATAAACCCCTAAAACAGTGCCAAATTTGAGTTTATGCCAAGGAGACCTCTCAACCTCCCCTCCCCCCATCTTTGTACCAATTTACTCGTATTTTTGCGAAATCCTTACGCTCAGGACATTGTGGAATGTTGGGGACGTAAGTGAAGTACCCATGCTACGTTTATTATATCAATCTAGCAATCTAGCTAAAATTTAAAATAAACTACCCCAAAACCATCTTTTTCGTTCAGTTAATTAGCATGCAATCATCGTTAGTTATGTAATAAAGTAAAGGGTGAAGAGAAACGAGAATTACCTCGATTTTGATGTTCGAAGCCAGGGGTTTGAGAGGATTTTTGGGAGGATTTAGTGAGAAGAGGGTGAAAATAAGGAAACCTTTCCTCATTTTTCCGTTTACTTCCTCCGATCTCCCGCTATAGCAGGAGATATCATGCTACGGTGACCCCGCCCTGGAGGGCCAGACTGTGTAGTTAACCACATTCATTTCCTCGTGTGTTATCTCAGTTTGCATTAGATCCTTCGTTATAGTACCTTACTAGTATCAGCTATTTGAAAAGTCACCATTTATGGTGGTGGTTTCGTGATGACCTTACCCATTAGTTTGGAAGTACTCCAGAAATTAGGGCATGTGATTACCCAAGCACTAGTCGTTCAGGGATGAACGAGGGGTAAATTGGTATCTATTGTAATGACCCGAACCATCACTATTTAGGAGGAACAAAGATCCAGGAAAATTCTTGGCCACTGTCCCGCCACAGCGGGCCAGATGTCGCTAAGGCGGCGGTGCCAGGGTGGGATAAGTTGGCGCCATAGCGGGATAGGCGAGGCAGAACATAAATTGCGAGAAATCCTATCTTCTCCATTTTCCTAAAATACCTAAATAAGTCGTAAAACACCCTAAAAACCTCAGAAAAGCTGCTCTATGCTTGGGAAGGAAGGAGAAGGAGATTATAGGCATGAGGATGGTGAAATCTTGTGGATTCTTGGACAAATCTACCGTCATGAATCCCGGAAAACCTGGATCGAAGTCAAAAACTCTGTGCAACTTCTTGGTGCCCAGGTAGGCTAGGTTTTATGATTTGAGTAGTTTAAAGTTGTGCTCACCGTGTAATATTTGTAAATCGATGGTAGGATTTATGCGTAGACCTTCGCGCATAGAATGATTTATGGTTCAAAAACCCTAGAAAGAACCCCTAGACGATGAATTAGGGCTAAGTATGGTTGAATAAGGGTTTGCATGAGGCGTGTGGATGAAGAATCCGTAGGTGATTGGTTGTGATTCTATGATTATGTGATATATGTTGTTCTTGCTTGATTGTGGTAGCTATATGTACATAAATGATGCATTATTGATCACAATTATTGTATATGAGATAGATGAAATATGATTGCTATTGAATCGTGACTTAAATGTATGATCTTATGAATATACTTGTGATTGTGATTGTGGTGTGATGGAGCGGTTGCCACGTTCTGGCATAACTAACTTAGATCGGTTGCCATGATCTTAAATGACTGCATGATTTCTTGATTAGTGGCTGAATAGAAATAAGTTTCAGGAGGTCAAGTTGCTACATGCATTGAAAATGATGATTCTAGCTATCATGGGAATTGATCATTCTGAAAAGAGTTGAAATTTTGCTCTTGAATTTCAAATCAATGTTTCGCTTGAAGAAACCCGAACACCATCACAAACAAAAGAAATACACAAAAAAGTTTGCCCCAGTCTTCACTGGAAAAATTTTGTGAGTTATTAGCAGATGCAAAATTTTTTTAACAAACAAACTCAGACTAGGAAGTGTTTATCCTATGATAAAATAAAAATAAAGGTTTCAGACTAGGAAGTGTTTATCCAAGGAGAAAATAAAATACAAATGTCTTAGACTAAGAAGTGTTTATCCTAGGAGCAAATAAAAAATATAACGGTCTCAGACTAGGAAGTATGTATCCTAGGATAAAATAAAAATGTATCAGTCTAGCAAGTGTTTATCCTAAAAGAAAATAACAAAATCCCATTATGTAGGAGAGTTCTTCTAATCTAAATCTCATTATGTTGGAGAGTCCTGCTAAACTAAATCCATTATGTAGGAGGGTCCTACTAGTCTCATTATGTAGGAGGGTCCTGCTAATCTAAATTCCATTATGGAGGAGGGTCCTGCTAGTCCCATTATGTAGGAGGGGCCTCCTAATCTATATCACATTATGTAGCAGGGTCCTGCTAATCTCATTATATAGGAGGGTCCTGCTAAACTAAATCTCATTAAGTAAGAGGGTCCTGCTAATCCAATTATGTAGAAGGGTCTTGCTAATCTAAATCTCATTATGTAGGAGGGTCTTGCTAATCTAAATTCCATTATGTAGGAGGGTCCTGCTAATCCCATTATGTAGGAGGGTCATGCTAGTACCATTATGTAGGAGGGTCCTGCTAATCTAAATCACATTATATAGGACGGTCTTGCTAATCCCATTATGTAGGAGGGTTTTGTTAATCCCATTATGTAGGATGTCTCAATCTAGGAAGTGTTTATCCTAGGAGAAAATAACAAAATCCCATTATGTAAGAGATTCCTTCTAATCTAAATCACATTATAAAGGAGAGTCCTGCTAAACTAAATTCATTATGTAGGAGGGTCCTGCTAAACTAAATCTCATTATGTAGGACGGTGCTGCTAGCCACAGTATGTAGGAGGGTCCTTCAAGTCCCGTTATGTAGGATGGTCCTGCTAATCCCATTATGTTGGAGGGTCCTGCTAAACTAAATCCCACTATGTAGGAGGGTCCTGTTAATCCCATTATGTAGAAGTGTCCTGCTAATCTAAATCCCATTATCTCGAAGGGTCCTGCTAATATAAATCTCATTATGTAGGAGGGTCCTGGTAATCCCCTTATGTAGGAGGATCATGCTAGTCCCATTATGTAGGAGGGTCCTACTAATCTAAATCCCATTATGTAGGAGGGTCTTGCTAATCACATTATGTACGAGGGTCCTGCTAAGCTAAATCTCATTATGTATGAGGGTCTTGCTAATCCCATTATGTATGAGGGTCCTGCTAATCTAAATCTCATTATGTAGGAGGGTCCTGCTAATCTAAATCCCATTATGTAGGAGGGTCCTACTAATCCTATTATGTAGGAGGGTCTTACTAATCTAAATCTCATTATTCATAAGGGTCCTTGCTATACTACGTCCCATTATTTAGGAGGGTCCTTCTAGTGTCCCATTATCTACGAGGGTCCTGCTATACTAATCTCATTACTTAGGAAGATCTCACTTAACAGAATCATCAAACAGAATCACCACATCATTATATTTTGCCCCAGTTTACACCAAAAAAATATCTTTTAAGATATTAACATAAATGAGAAATGCTTATACCAAAAGAAAAATGCAAGACATTGATGCAATTAGGGTGTTTGTTCCCTAAGGTTAAAATGCAACTAGAGTGTTTATTCCCTAGAAATGAGAGTATTTTTTTAAAATAAAAATAAAAATAAAAATATGTCCAGTTTTTAAATTGAGGAACTTTGAAACTCTTTTTAATTTAACATTTTTGAATTTTTTTTTAAAATGATCCAATTTCATATCTTCAAGGTTATACAATTTTAATTTGTGAGACCGAACCCATTGTAGGACTGCCTACGTATCTTTTATTGTAAAAATCAGGTCAAACGTAGTTCATAAAAAAAAAAAAAATCTTTTTCTTGATTTTTCCTACAAAAGACATCTTTTGAGAAACAAATCAGTTCATGGTTGACAATGCTTTGACTTTAATTGGTACCAACAATTAGTATGATACATATGAATCCACTTCAACTACTTTTAGGAAAAATTGAGTAATCCCTATAATTTCAAATGGTATCTTGAACAAACTTAAGTATTTACAAGATGAGTTCATCTTGCCTAAATTAAGGGATATAATTATTCATATCCTCATGTTTCAAGTGTCATCGCAACAAATGAAGTCCTACTTCACATAATAGAAGTGTTCTGATCTTAGGATGTTTTAGAAGTTACTCACACTCAGAAAAATGTTCAGTGCATGATATTGAGATGCCATATGCTTGGCCCTCATGTAAGTATCCGCTAATGTGAGAACACCAAAAATTGGATCAAATAGGACTTGTCATTGGCTTGTAATGTAGGCTTAGGGAAAGGTAGGATATTCATTTCGGATAAAGGGACTATTTCCTCCTTAAAATTTGCATAATGCTCTTAATATTTTTCATTTCGCATATGAACTTTGTTTTCTTGAAAGCTTCTTCTAATTTATTTTCTTCTTCTTCTTTTTTTCATTTTCTGTCCTTTTTGTTGGAGATTTTTTTTTATTCTAGTTTTTCTTTGTCATTTTTTTTTAACTTTCACATATTTGACCTTTTCACTTTGGTACCCAACTTAGGTCTTTGGCGCTGCTTATCTAATTGATAGTGTGCTCAGGGAGGTGGGACCAAGGAATAGTGTATTTATGCACTCAAAAGGATATATGCTGAAATACGATTATTCGAATAAAAATGTTCCACGCTCGAAATGGAAGTTCTATTGATAACATGTCATTCAGTAGGCTTGAAAGGCACAATCGGATCAAAGAAAGCCTATAATCCTTCCCCAAATTATATGTTGCTCAAATTTTCGCTTCAACCAACATTCATGCCAAGTTCTAGATCAACAAAATCATGTCATTGAATTTTATATATAAAGCTCACCACACTATGCATACATGAAACATGAGTATGAATTTGTTTTAGTCTGAACTTTAAGTAAAACAGTTTCTCAAGTATTACATAAATATATCAAGGGGTACCAAAAAAACTCTATAGGTCACAATAAAGTTGGCCAGTCTTGCCAAATAATTTAACACTTTATTATTTTTTCTTATGCACACTACTAAGTATGTTGGTACCAACCAAGTAAAAAAAATTTAAATAAAAAAAATCATTTATTTTACCCCTAGTTTTTGTGACGAAGACTTTTTATATTTTTCCTTGGTTGGATTGAACCTTAAAATAAGATTGTCTACGTATCTTGTCAAAGCAAGAATCAGTTCAAACGTAGTTTAGAAAGATTATAAACACAACATTATTTTTAATAAGAAATACTTCTCTCTTTTTTCAAGTTTGTTTTTTATAAGGATCACCGAACCCAAGGAGGGTTACCTACGTATCTCATTGAGATGAGAATGAGGTGTGCGTTGTTCGTTCAGTTTTGACAGTTAAAAACTTTAAGATATTAAAACTTTATTCGAAAAATGCTTTATTATTCAGGACTTTCTAAACAAATACATTTTTCATGTAGCTCATAAAAAGATCTAAGTGGTCAAGTTAGAGATGAATACTTGTTCAAGACGGACTCAATTCTTATTTCATGTCACTAAATCAAATGCAAATAATACAAATAAGCAGAGTCTTCTAGGGCTAACCTTGTCTATATCAAATCTAATAGGCTTAAACCTAAAGAGATAAGTGTCTAGACTGGCTTACCCGTGTGAAAAAACTCGAGCTAGGAAGGGGCAACTTATCAATAGCAGCGCTATTCCAACTTCATTGCTAGTCCAACCCCGCCTAACATGTGCGACTAAAAATACTTCATTGGTGTCATGACACTCCAGCTTCATTTTAAGAGAAAGTAGGATTCATAACTGCATTCCTGTGAATGTGTGTGAACTATTTATTAGAAACTAATAGGGTGAATGAAAGAAGAGAATTTATAATAGAGTTCAACAATATCAAATCAATAAATGAGCAACAAGTAGCAAATTAGGTCAGCATACATAATATATCCAAAACATAAATAATAAAATCAAGTGAAAATCAATATCACAAAGCTCGAATTCAAGTTATTCCCCAGCGGAGTCGCCAGAGATGTCACACCCTTTTTTGCGCACAGTGGAAGGGTTTTTCCATTTTAAGTGACGGTATTGATTAAGGGATTATTTTATGTTTTCCAGAGTCGCCACTTAGAATTGATTATGGTGTTCCAAGTCACATTTTTGTTTAATTCCTGATTAAAAGTAAATGACTTTTTGTTTGGTCTGCGAACTAGAAATTTGGGTAAGGAATTCTGTTGAAGGAGGGGAAGGTATTAAGCGTCTCTCGAGTCCCGTGATTCTAGCACGGTCACTTTTATTGACTTATACTTACTGTAAAGTATTTTTTGGATATATTATTTTCAGGCCATGACTTGTTCCAATTTTATTGTTAAACTTTTATTTGGTCTCAAATTGGATGCATAACTGCATTCTTGACTTTTGACATATGAATAGATTAAGAGCATAACTGCTTTCTTCTCTCGAGTGCATCACCTAGTTTTATCTATAAGTGATCTTATTTTAAACTAATGAAAGTTATTATATTTTTGGACAAGATGCGTCACTGCATCCTTGAGTTTTTTTCAATGTCTCAAAAAAGATGCGCAACCGCATTCATAATCGAAAACAAATATTTTTTACAAATATTTTTAATGTGCATAAAACTCATCTAGTATTAAATGTACTTACTCTTATTTTTTCTGAATTCTAGACAACTAATCTTTTTATTTCATTATTATACTAATTGATGATACTTTTAATTAAATTAATCCTCATGTCAAATGATTAAACTAATCCAAAATGGAGTAAATTCAAGTTTAACAACATAAGACATTTGTTTTTTTATTGGGTAATGACTCATTTATTTCAAAAATATGTAAATTAAAATAGGCAATTGACATCAACATTAAGCTACGACATTGCTATAAAATCGATGGGATAGGAATGACAAAATTAAACAACAACAAAACATTCTACCATAATAATAAGATTTTATTCATCTATTAGGTATTTTCACTAAAAATAACATAAATATAACTCAAGATGTCAATATTCATTTCAGTTAAATTATGAATGTAACAAAATATAAGATCTCTTATCAAAAAGTTACATCAAATTTCATAAATAAAGCAAAGAGATAAGGTAATGTTTAACCTTAAGTAAAGAGAATATGTACCGCAAAATCTTGACTGAAGCTCGATTAGAATGCTGACAAATCTTTTTTTTGGTGCGTGTTATTGGATTTTAGAAAAGATGTATATGGCTTTTGTGTTCTATGCTGCATTTTTATTAGGATAGTTGCCTCTTTTTTGCTAATTTTTCTTTCTTTTTTTTGTTGTGTAGTGTGTATATATGTTGGTTGTTGTAGTATTCTGTTGTGTATTTGGTTGTTAATTCTTTTTGTTCTTTTTCCCTCCGTATGTTTGGTGTGTTTGTGTGTATAAATGGTGGGTGGTAGGAGTGGGGTAGTGGGTTGAGATGTGGGTAGTGAGGTGAAGTGGTTAAGTAGGGGTGAGATGGGTAGGTTATTTTTTTTTAATTTTTTGTTGTTTAATAAATAAAAATATGATAGTAATAATAATAACTAATTATTTTGGAATTAATAAAAATACAGAAAAATTAAATAGCTAGATCAAAAAATATAATTAAGAAAATATTAAATTCACTAATTTATTTACTAAAATTTTGAATAAATTAAAAACAAAATGTACCTTAAAGTGTGACTCTATTTTTATTATTTTCAAATCCTTTAAAATAAAATTAATAAAATAAGATAAAAATCAAAATATTTAATTTAGATTTATAAAATATTGAAACTCTATAAATGGTGTAAACTTAAGTTCGGTAAAAAATTACGTGTCTACATAATTTAATAATTTTTTCCATTTATAATTTGACTCGAATTAAAATTAGTAAATATTATTTTTGAAATTTGTAGTTTTGAATTATACATGTATGAAAACTTTAACAATATTTTTTTACTTTTATAGTATTAAATATTTCATGTGGAGAGTTGAAATTTGATTTTATTTTATAAGAAAAAAAAATTCTTTTAATAGCTTAACATTAATATATTGTAACATAAAAATGTAGTTGATCATAACTATTAGAACAATATTATAACAAAAAATTTATATAGTAAATCATTGAGTTAATATGATCATATAAATAGTAATAATATAATGCTATAACTATTTAAACAATTTATTAACAAGTAAATAAATTTTATATATTTAAAAATATATTAACAAGTATATAAATTTCATAAATTACTTTTAATTTATAATTATGACATTTAAAAGTATTTGTGCAACGCATGAGTGCGTATACTAGTAAGATAAATAGGATCATTGGCCATTGAGAGGTTTCACATCAACTTCTTATCATCTAGCTTTATATATATATATATATATATATATATATATATATATATATATATATATATATATA
>JAJOOE010006522.1:0-61781 GCA_036250405.1 Solanum raphanifolium
AACATGTGTGTAATAAATAATAAAATTCAATAGTTATAAATAAATATTTAAAAGTGGGACAAGAAATGAAATACAAAATGAATGCTTATTTTAATTAGGGTTTAAATGTATTTCTTTTAAACAACTAACTCTAAACTTGAACTTTAGTTAATAGTAATAAAATTCTAATGAAGTCATAAATGACTAATTTGAGGCCAAATAAAAATACAAACTTCCAAAAATAAAAAATTCATATAAGATTAAATTAAAGAAGTCTAATATAGAGAAAGACAAAGAAATAAAAATTGAAAAAATGTACCATATCCGATCTTAAGACTAAAGTCATATAATAATATAGATAGAAAAATAAATACAAAATTAATGCATAATTTTCTTAGTTCTTATCTTTATCTTCTCCCATAACAAATTAAAATTCAAGAGACTTTATTTATCGAGTCAAACAAAAACATGAATCAAATAGTTCAATAATGATAAATAAGTGTTTGGATAGGGGTCATATGAAACCTACATGTTGAATTTATATTGATAAAATAGAGGAATATCAAAAGATATCTTAAAAATTTAAATTAATTATTTAGAGGTTATGAACATCAGAAGAGTTATGATTATTAAGAGTAGCAATTGAATAGGTAATTAGATATATATATATATATGAATAATGAAGATAAGTATTTAAAGCAAACAAAGGGGGGAAATAGTAAATAAAATAAGAAAAAAATATTAGTACAAATAATATTTATGTGAAAAGTTTTAAATATATTAATGGTAAATAAGAAATATCTGAATCACTGTAACAATAGTATTTCAAATACAACTCGTTGTTTCTTCCAAGGCATGACATACTAATTACTATCTCTGCCCACTTTTAATTGTCATAATTTCATATTTTAGAGTCAAACTATAAAAACTTTGACTAACATTTTATGATGTATTTTTTCATCATATTGATATGCAAAAAATTGCAATTTATATTACTTTTCGTATAGTTTTTGAATATCTAAATTTTTTGTTTATAATATCTAATTAATGTAATCTATGAAAATTATAGTCAAATTGACTTTCGAAAAATGAAACATGAAAAATAAAAGTGGATAGAGGGAGTACTAGATTAGGATTCCAAAAGGTACACGTTTTCATGAGGTGAAATACTATTATTAAGTTATTTGAATTAATTAACCAAGAGAAGTGGAAAAGTCTTATATAGTAAAAGGATTTATTCAGGCACATGTTTTTATATATGTGTCAAATAAATGTAGTACTTTCTTATAATTATTTTCATTTTTTAACTTTTGACTTCATAATTTCTTATGACCTTTAAAATTTAGTATAATAATAATTAATATAATATAACTAATTAATAAAAGGAGATACGGTAAAAATTGAAAGGGCTACAATTAATAAATAGAATAAGATAAATTTACAAATAAGATGAAAAGACTATATAATATAATTGATGAGTAGATTGACTAAAAAAATGACATTAAGTATAAGAAGATTAAAATTAATTTTTTTCCAATTAAGTAGTAGGCATAAACACATTCAAATTATTAATATTTAATAGAAGAAATTTACTTTATGATAAATGATTACTATGTTTTAGTTAATTAAGTAGATATTTTATAATATTTTAATTTAGTGTTTTATGTGTTCTTTTCCTATTTTGCCTCTTCTCATAGCTTCCTTATAGATTTTGTGTGGTGTTGGGTTGAGTGGCACACTCTCAAAGATGCTTAGGTGTGTTTGGTATGAGTTTTGGAAGCTTAATAGTTGAAAGAGTTGACTTCAGTCAACAGTTGGAGATTCTAATGTTCAATTGAAATTCTGTCAGTTCCATCAACTCTAGAAGGCTCATTTTGGTGTATAATGATTATAGGCTTGGGTTTTGAAGCTTCCATTTGAAGTTGGTACGATTAGGCGTTTTAGCCTTTGAGTTTTTCATAAAGTTTGAATTTGGTCGAATTTCTTGGTAAATGCATTCATAATCAAATTTTGTTGGTGCGGTTAGGTCTGAAATGTCAAGTTTTATCTACACTAAACTTTGGTTAGGTCCTTGGGTATCATAATGAGGTTTTAACTTGTGGTGTTTTGGTTTGTGTTTCCTTGTTAGGTGTTGACTTGCGTCGACATCCTAAAAAAATGACCTCGGATGACTGTTTCGTTGATTCTGTTGAGTCCAGAATGTTGTTTCTAAGTGGTTTTCACTTTTGGTTTGCATCGTTGGACTCCGAATGAATTCTGAGGGCTAGTTCGAAGTTATTGGACACTTAGCCTCTTTGCTAAAAATTTGATATCTCGTGCGTCGACTTTTGCGAACCGTTAATCTCTTAAGCGATGTTGGCTTAAATGATGTCACGACCCAGGGATACCCCTTGATGTAATACGGCACATAGAACCCCGAAAGGCTCCATGTAAGCTACTTAGATATCACAACATAAGATAATAGAAAAGTGCAAAAATTTAAAACATTTTTATCAATACAATCGAAGTATCATAAAATGAAGAGGAAGTCTATTACACTTGTCTCAAACCATCTAATACTTGAAAAGAGTTAGAGACACAGCCCATACAAAAGTGTAAACATAAAAGAAAGACATAAAAAGGAAAGGGTGATCAAGTCCTCGATGGGATGAGGACTCGCCAAAACTTCTCTTGTTGATCTACTATGAACCTAGCCACGAGGATGGAAATCAATAACGCCGAACTCTACATTTGATAAGAATGTAGGCAAAAGTATTTGTTAGTACAGTAATGTACTAAATATGATGGCTAGCATAAATCATCAATAAGAGCATAACATAAGTGTTAGTCAACATAAGACCTATACCATAATCATAAGAAACAATACCATAAGTCATAAGCATAAGAGACATCATCATAAGACATAGGCTATAACATGATAGACACTAATCATAACTTGTGAGCATAAGAGATAACATCATAGTCATAGGCATAATCAATGTATTTAGAACAACATAACATAATAGAAACACGACATAATTCACCTCAAGGAAAGCTTGTGCAATGCATGGATAAGACCCCATAATCCCACCCATGCTAAGCAAGTCACTTTAGGCCCTCTTTCATATTTATAATATTTTGATTCATCCTTAGCTTATTTCTCATACACCAAGAAATATTCTCATTTAGTCAATCATATCAAGTAAATCAACTTATAGCAACAATCCAAGTTAAGCATACGTCATACAAGTAATCCTCATACCAAAACAAACATACAATACTCCCTTGAAGTATCCTTGTTTCATCATTCATGTTCACATTCTCATTGTGAAAGTGGAAAAGCATAAGTCATAGCATACTCAACATATACATCATCATAACATAAGAGAACATACCATGAATACCCTCAAAGCCTACTTGTGCAATGCATGAATCAGAACCCATAAATCTCACCCATGCTGAGTAAATCTTCTTGAGTAACCAAAGTTCATAATTCGTTTTCTTGTTGTGGGAATTAGCCTTAACCGACATAGACCATGTAAGCTTAACATGGAATCCGGTGACTCCCACACCGAAAAGGGTTGCTTTACTTGCCAAAGGTAGAATTATACTCTTAGCTTAGGTGGATCCATTTAGATGAGTAACCTAATGAGGCACGTAGTTTATGGGATAAGGATATTACTACTAGATACCCAGTCTCTACTAACGTGAGGGCATCCATCTCAAGAGATTACTTCTAGAAACCCGGCCTCAACTAAAGTGAGGGCTTCCATCTCATATCAATATCAACTCAGTGCTAAGCATCAATTCCCACGGAGTTCATTTTAAGTCTTGACTTAAGTTCATATTCATGGAGGAATGTCTTGACACTCAATCCAACATAATTCATAAGATAGCTCCTAGATCATGCGTGAGAATAACTTTTCATCGTCCATGTCTTCAAATAGACTCAATAGGTGACAAACCTTTCAACCTTAAAATCATCATATAGTGAGTAAACCTCTCACATCATATCATAATCATACATAAGTGTGTATATGAGAATAACCTTTCAACAACACAACAACTAGATCACGATCATATTCACTTTACTCTCAAAGCTTTCGTAAATCATGTACATAATCTTCATAAAGCATGCATAATATCATAATTTTTCCTTTCAAGGATCAAGGCTCATGTCAAATGAACACATCTAGAATGACTACATTAGACATGGATATAATCACAATTCAAGTAATCAAATAACTACACACATAATCTCATATACTCATAATATAGGTCATGTGGGTAAAGTCCTTCCACAATCATGCCATATACAAATCAACATACATAATAGCTTCACTCTCAATGCTTTAACATTCCTAGTTCATTCACAGTAGCTTTTACTCTCAAGGCACTAGAAATCATCATCTATGACTACAAGCCTTACTCTCAAGCAATACTTCTCATAAGCACCTCATAGACCGCAGTCTCAAGGTATTCTACTCACATGCTTAATCCTTAACCAATTTAATCATATATCTTCATATAGACTCAATCTCAACACTACCAATCATGATCCATCATATAAGCCCTAATCTAACCAATTCATGTTTACAAGCTTTATTTTTAAGTAATTCATATCTAGGTGTTCTAATCTCAACCAATTTACAAAGTAATTCATCAATTTTAGAACATTACATCTAAACCCTCAATTTCCCTTTCATGGCATAAAACCAAACTATATCAATTTCACTCTAGAATCTTAGGTTAATCAAGAATACATGCATAATCATACTAAAAACATGTAATTACATCATAAACAACCATTATCCACTCAATTGGATCAACTTACAACAATACCCACAATATAGGAAGGAAACCTAACTAGAATTGGGGATTTATCTTCACAATTGGGGGAAACATGGTGGTTTCATGGATGAAAGGAGTCCATGAATGAATAAGCCATCATACCTTGATTACACAGCCTAGAAAGCTATAAACAATGGAAACTTGACCTAGCTTGAACCTCTTCTTCTCCTTCTTCTTGTTTTAGTTTTTTTTCTAAAGTGAGAATTTTTGGAGAGGATGAACTTTGGGATCTTTTGGGGTTTTGGAAATAATAACTTAATTAGGGTGGTTAAAGGGTTGAGATAGCTTAAATAGGTGTACTAAGACTATACAAAATGAGCTCACTTAATACCCAGTTAATTAGGAATTTTCCAAAATAACCTTCTTAGGTAGCCTAGTGCCAGGCACTATGACCACCTTCACGAGCCATCAAGGCTTCCACAGTCCGTCATGGTGCCCGTGGTCCCTTGATCAGTAGCTAGGCTACCCTAGAATTTCCCCCAAAAAGTGAAGGCAACCCTACGAGCCTTTCCATGGGCCTTGGTCTTCACCACGAGCCGTGAAGTAGCTCGTGAAGGGGAGCCTTTTTGGGGCAGCTTTAGGGAGGCTACTACCTCACCACCACGGGTCATGAAAACCTTTGTGGTCATGGTGGGAAGTGTCTTGTCCCCTTGACTTTGGCCCTTGCCAATTTTCCTTGGCTCTTGCCTTTTTCCCTTGACGTTAACCCTCACGTTTAGCTCTTGGGTAGCCTACTAATTTTGGGGGTGTTACAATATCTCCTCTTTGGAACATTCTTCCTCGAATGACGATCTAGACACCTTACGGAAGTAAAGACTCAAGACTATCAGCCCATCATGCATGCGACACATCTAAATTCACATAACTAAGGAGGAAATATCAACTTCAAGTTCAAACATACTCAATGCATCACAAGGAAGTAGGAACTACATCTTACAACTCATTATGCATGTAAACTCATCATTTCTCATGTTCATAGGAGGTATTAGCTTCTTCAAGCTTTAATGAATACTCAACAATTATCATGGAGTCTAAATGCAATTTACTATCAAAAAGCATTTCAAAACATGTTCATCTATTCATCTCATGAAGTCAAATAGGCAACTCATACTCAATGCACAACAACATGAGGAAATCGAGCATGCAAACTCATTTTATTTCAAAACACAAGTTTTTCATGAACATGCACCACATAAGGGAACCATGGAAACATCTAAAACACACATGACTTCATGACTTCACATAAAGCACCAACCATGAGGAACTCATCATTTAAATGCCGAAGGAGGAATACAAGGAAAAAGGATGTGGATACCGGGATATCTCATTGGCCCTTAGCCTCCCAAGTAGCACCCTCAACTAAAACCCTTACTAAAAGACCACTCCTCAACATTTCCATGGAAACAACTTCCTTGCTCTTCTATTTCTTAACTTGCTGGTCTAAGATCCCCACCGATATTTCTAAATTAGAGAAATTCTCATTAACTTCCAACTCACTACACCGCTCAGGGTGAGAATTTTCAAGCCAACCCAAATCATGAACATCAACATCTCCCCCTTAGGAGTAAGCCTATACAGACTCTTCTAAGCATCATTTCTTCCAATTCTAAGGTCGGAGAAAGTCATCACTAAGATTTCACATCCATCACAGAAAATGATTCTAAACCATGGTGAATTACACTTCTACCGTTCTTAGAGGAGTCTACTCACTCAACACATCTAGGTATTACTTAAACACCATGTTCATCAACTCTATCCACATACCCCAAAACTCATCATGACTAAGTTAGGTTCTACCATCAAATACACATAACCATAATGCAACCCATTCATACCAAAGACAACATAAAAGTCTACCGATTCACAAAAGATAAGCATCACCGGAATCTAAATAAGCATAAAACACATACTAGGAGCAACATTCGGAGGACACTCATGTTCACCTCTAGCTTGGAGAGCATAGAACCTAATTTGCTTTTTCTCTCTACCCTTAGCCTTCATCTTTGGACAATCTCTCATGTTGTGGCCACTCTTACCACAACCATAACAAACCTCCATACCGGATAAACATTTACCCTCATGTCTTTTGCCACATCTAGCACAAGTAGGAAATAGGGGTCTACTATCCTTTCCTTGAGACATAGGGTTGGACACCCTTTCTAGGTTATATCTTGGGGATATCCTATAAGGACCTTGTCCGGAGACACTTTCAAGAGGAGAATTATCATCATCAATACTAAACCTCTTTTTCTCCGTAAAACCTTACTCAAGTTTCTCTTCCTCAATTTGTTGAGCATAAGCCATAAGACGAGAAATATTCATTTCATGATCGAGCATGGCGGTATGACATTCTTTCACTACCAAATCGAACACACCCGACACAAACTTACTCATCAACAACCTAAAGTCAGACACCAAATATGGAGCATACGTGGACAACTGGGTGAACCTCAATGCATATTCCTTAACACTCATTTTACCTTGCCTAAGGTTAATGAACTCAATAACCAAGGCGTCTCTCACCTCTAGAGGGAAGAACCTATCTAGAAAAGTACTCTTGAACCTTTCCCACTCTATAGGACCCATTCCTACCAGTCTAGCCTCTTTGCACTGATTAAACCATACTTGAGAAACCCATTTGAGTTAGTAAGAAGACAACTACGCCTTCTCTATTAGAGTCACTCTCACAAAGTCCAACACCTTAGAGACCTCATCTATAAACTCTTGAGGATCTTCCTCCATCCTTGACCTATAAAATTTTGGAGATTCTATCCCAGCCTGAGTCAATAGTTGAAAACCAAACCTAAACTTCTCATTAGTCACATTCACAGCCAAAGGGTCAATTGGTGCTTGAGAAGGAACTTCTTGATCCATATTGTCTTCCTCATTCCTTCTAACATTAGCCATTGTAGTAGTCATGTCCTAAAAACTATCAGGCACGAATTAGGAGAAAGACGTAAAAATAGTTAAACTCTATGGCACGACTTACCGAATGAAGAAGTGAAGTTCCCTAAACATCCATAGCCTCTCATTCAAAAATGTGGCGCGCTTCACATTTGTGAACAAGACTCTACTAGACGTGGTTTGAAACATCCTAGAACCCTTCTAAACCTAGTGCTTTGATCACCAAGTTTGTCACGACACAGGGATACCCCCTAGATGTAACAAGGAACTTAGAACCTTGAAAGGCTCCATGTAAGCCACTTAGCATATCACAACCTAAGATAATATAAAAGTATGAAAATTTAAAACATTTTTTTTCAATACAATCGATGCTCATAAAACAAAGCGAAAGTCTATTACACTTGTCTCAAGCCATCTAATACTTGAAAAGAGTTAGGGACACAACCCATTCAAAAGTCTAAACATAAAAAGGAAAGGGTGATCAAGTCCCCGATGCTATGAGGACTCACCAAAACTTCTCTTCTTGATCTACTATGAACCTAGCCACGAGGAAGGAAGTCAATATCACTGAACCCTACATTTGATAAGAATGTAGGCAAAAGTAAGTGTTAGTACAATAATGTACTAAATATGATGGCTAGCATAATTCATCAACAAGAGCATAACATAAGTGTTAGTCAACATAAAACATATACCATAATCATAAGAGACAATAACATAAGTCCTAAGCATAAGAGACATCATCATAAGACATAGGCTATAACATGATAGACAATAATCATAACTTGTGAGCATAAGAGATAACATCATAGTCATAGACATAATCAATGTATTTAGAACAACATAACATAATAGAAACACTCCATAAGTCACCTAAAGGAAAGCTTGTGCAATGCATGGATAAAACCCCATAATCCCAACCATGCTAAGCAAGTCACTTTAGGCCCTCTTTCATATTTATCATCTTTTGATCTTATCCTTATCTTATTTCTCATAGACAAGGGAAAATTCGCCTTTAGTCAATCATATCAAGGAAAGCAACTTATAGAAAAAATCCAAGTTAAGGATACGTCATACAAGTAGTCCTCATACCAAAACATACTTAAAATATTCCCTTGAAGCATCCTTGGTTCATCATTCATGTTCGCATTCTCAATGTGATAGTGGAAAAGCATAAGTCATAGCATTCATCATAACATAAGAGAACATACCATGAATGCCCTTAAAGCCTACTTGTGCAATGCATGAAAAAGACCCCATAAATCTCACCCATGCTAAGTAAATCTTCTTGAGTAACCATAGTTCATAATTAATATTCTTGTTGTGGGAATTAGCCTTAACCGACATAGACTATGTGAGCTTAACATGGAATCCGGTGACTCCCACACCGTAAAGGGTTGCTCTACTTGCCGAAGGTAGAACCATACTCCTTGCTTAGGTGGATCCATTTTGTAACACCCCGAAAATACTAACAAGAGTCGCATGTTGATAAACCACTGCTTAATTATTACAATATGTTTAATTCTCATTTTGGGAACTTCAAAAATAATGTTATATTTGCAACCTTGCTTAAAATAATTGTCATCGTAATTTAATGTATTGTATGGGGTATTTGCGTAATGTTTTAATTAGAAATATTTATAGCTTTAAAAGGAGGTGAAGGATATATATATATATATATATAGGTGTATATGTATGCATTTGGGCAGCACACAAGTATTTGGGCTGCCAACTTTTATGGACAGCTGTGTATATGATAAGCACCTCTTGTGTTACTATATTTTGACACCTCCTCTTAGGAAATTCGTCTCACCTGAAGTATAAGTCCCTTAGAACATTATCTAACTTGTTGTTCTTCAAGATCACAAGAGAAAATCTTGGTCCTTTTGGCTGGAAATCGAGTTACACTCTTCTCTTTGGTAAGTGGTAAAACCTGTTTTTGAGATGGGTAGCGTTTAGTAGATTAAGCATATCTCGTTCTATAGAACTTTGTTTACTGTGAATAAATATGATTTGGAAAGATAATTCGTATATGTACAACTCTTATGTTTATGTTAAACTCTAATTTAGTTGTTATGGATTCGAAATATGGGACGCATCATAGGACAAGTTCTGTCCAGATTCTGAAGTTTGAAATCCTGTATGGACAACTGTTAGTGTTTTGAATATATCTTTTTATCCAAAATACATTTTGTGGTGATTCTTGGTTGTTTGCAACCTTAAGAGAGGTACCTAAATCTTTCATTAAGAGTATACAGTCCAGATTTGCCGTTTGCCATTTCCAATCTTGGTTGCGACATGATGCACTAGGATGGTCAGAATTTACTATTTGGGAGCATAGTCGTATTTGTACAGGCTAGGCTTACTTGTGATGATAACCCTATTTTACGTCATCATTATTGAGCAGCTTGAAAGTAAATAAGTTATTAAATTCATTGTATATCCTCGTGTACAAGTTGAAGAATTTGATACGCTGCTAGGTCTACGGTTTAACTCGTGGAGTTTTGTTGGACTGTTTTTGTGCTATAGAACTGAGGTTTGTGTATAAACTTATACTTGTACTCTTTTTACCTTCTGGTATAGCTGAAAGTTATCTTGGTACCTTGGTTACCTCTTGTCACTTTGCATTGTCGTATTGGTATTCTTTAATACATTAAGACGCTTATGTCACTCGCCCACTTGTACGGACTGTTTGATCACTTAGCACTCTTGTTGGGACCTTGTCCTTCTTGTGGCTGTGTCTTTGTCACTCTTGGCATGCCTCTTGGTTCTGATCATTTGCTAACTTGACTCTAAATTTTTAGTTCGTCTTAAGAATGGAGGTTGTCCATTTTAAGTACGAACGAGGAAGCCATTTTTTAATATGGTTCTCGGTTCTCTTGATTATTGGGTTTTGACCCTTCTTGATACCTGCTCGTGCTTGGTGTGACGACATGATGTATATATTGGGTGAGCCTTGTTATTGAATCTCTTGAAAAGTTGTGCTATGTGTATTTTTGACATTTGGACCTTTATATATTGAACTTGATACTCCTTGTATATTGTTCACTTGATTTACTGATTTTGTTTTGATCGTGCTGCCCTTGACTTAAGAATGATAACTTGGTGAACTTAAGGGCACCAAACCTATAGTTTGTACGCCACTAAGCTATATGCTTAGCGATAGTTGTTTCTATCGTAGGGGATGTTCGCGATGATGCTTGAAACTGGCCATTGATGATGGAGATTTTGAAAGCCTTAAGGAATATCATATTTGCATATAGGCATATATATTTTGTATAACCTTGGGAGTTGTACATGATCTTTGTGTTGTATATTTATAGGAGATTTTGAGGGCTGATTTGGTCATGTCACCATGGGTTGTACTATAAGTATGGTTATACGTTTTTATCTTTTTGGGGTGTGTAAACCCAAGTCTTTTAATATACTAATTTGCTATATGTCTTGAAAGTTGTGTGAAGCATGAACCGGCTGATTTTGGTACTCGGAAGCTTGTAATATTCTTGTTATTTCACCCTCGAGTGTGAGGTTAACATATGCATGAAGATCTGGTCGGTTAATTGCCTAAATGTTATATTTTTTTTTTTGGAGTTCGTTATGAATCTAATCCCTCTACTAGATTAAAATCAGTATGCCATCATTAATTGGTTTTAAATGTTGCAAGTATTTAATTAGATTTCTTGTTTAAGTAGTGGTATCGTTTTGAAAGGATCGCTACAAGTGTTGGTATCAGAGCCTAGGTTTCGATCCTAGGACTTTTGTTGTGAATTATTAATATTGTGGTTTGCTTTAAAAAAGGTTCTATTTAGATTATTTGTTCGTTTATATGGTTTATTATAATTGCATCGCATGTAGAGTGCATATGCATTTAGTACATATCCCTAATGCAATGTGATCTTCCCTTTTGAATGAATTAAGTTATGGCCACTTCTTCTGACCGACCTATGGAAGCTGCTCGTGAAGGTTTGGGTGCCTCTATTTCCCAACCTCATGCACTGGAACGGGTTGGAGAACATATCTCGAATCAGTATGTTCCCCACACTAGTGGTTCTTAAGTGGGAAACCATCAGGGTGTAAGAGTTGGTCCACATCCTCACATGAGTCATGGTACTCAAACCATGAATCCTCATTTTCAACAAATGGCTGAATTCTTCCACCATATGGCTGAATCGATGCATGATCCCCATAGGATTAACTTTGAGAAAATGAGGAAAATGGGTGGAGTGGAGTTTAAAGGCACTATTGATCCCACAGATGCTGAACAATGGCTTGATCGCATGGAGAGGGTATTTGAGCAGTTGGAGTGTTCAGATGTTGCCAAATTTAAGTATGCTATTTCACTATTACAAAAGGATTCTTATGATTGGTGGGTAAGTGTTCCGAATGCCAAGGTAAAACCTTCTGTTCTTACTTGGGATGATTTTCCTAAGGAATTTCGTATGAAGTATATCCCCCCTGCTTATTGTGATGCAAAGAAAAAGGAGTTTTTGAATCTAAGGCATGTCTATTGCTGAATACGAACAGAAGTTTCTAAGGCTCTCTCGCTATGCTGGTGGTATTATTAAAGAGCAAAAAGACAAGTGTAGGAAATTTGAAGACGTTTAAATGATCCCATTAGGAAGAATGTGGCGATCCTGCAACATGAAAATTTTTGTAAGTTAGTGTCTGCTGCTTTTACTTGGGAACGACTTGATAAAGAAGAAACTAGTAGAAATGAAAACAGGTTCTGAAAGCTTAGACCAGATTTTGGGGGTCCATCCAAAAGGGGAAGGTTTAATAATTCTAAGGGTGGAGAGATAACAGGCCACCTCAACAAAGGCAAAACAAATCAGAAGTTTCTACAACTAGGACTCCAAGTAACAGCCCGAAAATGCTAACAAGAGTCGCATGTCGATAAACCACTGCTTAATTATTACAATATGTTTAATTCTCATTTTGGGAACTAGAAATAATGTTATATTTGCAACCTTGCTTAAAATAATTGTCATCGTAATTTAATGTATTGTATGGGGGTATTTGCGTAATGTTTTAATTAGAAATATGTATAGCTTTAAAAGAAGGTGAAGGATATATATATATATATATAGGTGTATATATATGCATTTGGGTAGCACACACGTATTTGGGCAGCCAACTTTTATAGACAGTTGTGTATATGATAAGCACCTCTTGTGTTACTATATTTTGACACCTCATCTTAGGAAATTCGTCTCACCTGAAGTATAAGTCCCTTAGAACATTATCTAACCTGTTGTTCTTCAAGATCACAAGAGAAAATCTTGGTCCTTTTGGCTGGAAATCGAGTTACACTCTTCTGTTTGGTAAGTGGTAAAACCTATTTTTGAGCTGGGTAGCGTTTAGTAGATTAAGAATATCTCATTCTACAAAACTTTGTTTACTGGGAATAAATATGATTTGGAAAGATAATTTGTATATGTACAACTCTTATGTTTATGCTAAACTCTAATTTAGTTGTTATGGATTCGAAATATGGGACGCATCATAGGACAAGTTCTGTCCAGATTCTGAAGTTTGAAATCCTGTATGGACAACTGTTAGTGTTTTGAATATATATTTTTATCCAAAATACATTTTGCGGTGATTTTTTGTTTGTTTGCAACCTTAAGAGAGGTACCTACATCTTTCATGAAGAGTATACAGTCCAGTTTTGCTGTTTGCCATTTCCAATCTTCGTTGCGACATGGTGCACTAGGATGGCCAGAATTTTCTGTTTGGAAGCATAGTCGTATTTGTACATGCTAGGCTTACTTGTGATGATAACCCTATTTTACGTCATCATTATTGAGCTGCTAGAAAGGAAATAAGTTATTGAATTCATTTTTTTAAGGTTGTATATCCTCGTGTACAAGTTGAAGACTTTGATACGCTGCTAGGTCTACGGTTTGACTCGTGAAGTTTTGTTGGACTGTTTTTGTGCTAAAGAACTGAGTTTTGTGTATAAACTTATACTTGTACTCTTTTTACCTGCTGGTATATCTGAAAGTTATCTTGGTACCTTGGTTACCTCTTGTCACTTTGCATTGTCGTATTGGTATTATTTAATACATTAAAGACGCTTTTGTAACTTGCCCACTTGTACGGATTGTTTGATCACTTTGCACTCTTATTGGGACCTTGTCCTTCTTGTGGCTGTGACTTTGTCACTCTTGGCATGCCTCTTGGGTTGGATCATTTGCCATTTTGACTCTGGATTTTTAGTTCATCTTAAGAATGGAAGTTGCCCATTTTAAGTACGAACTAGGAAGCCATTTATTAATATGGTTCTTGGTTATCTTGATTATTGGGTTTTGACCTTTCTTGATACCTGCTCGTGCTTAGTGTGACGACATGATGTATATATTGGGTGAGCCTTGTTATTGAATCTCTTGAAAAGTAGTGCTATGAGTATTCTTGACATTTGGACCTTTATATATTGAACTTGATACTCCTTGTATATTGTTTACTTGATTTACTGATTTTGTTTCGATCGTGCTGCCCTTGACTTGAGAATGATAGCATGGAAAATTTAAGGGCTCCAAACCTATAGTTTGTACACCACTAAGCTATATGCTTAGCGATAGTTGTTTCTATTGTAGGGGCTGTTCGCGATGATGCTTGAAGCTGGCCATTGATGATGGAGATTTTGAAAGCCTTAAGGAAGATCACATTTGCATATAGGCATATATATTTTGTATAACCTTGGGACTTGTCATGATCTTTGTGTTGTATATTTACAGGAGATTTTGAGGGCTGATTTGGTCATGTCACCATAGGTTGTAATATAAGTATGGTTATACGTTTTTATCTTTTTGGGATGTGTAAACCCAAGTCTTGTAATATACTAATTTGCTATATGTCTTGAAAGTTGTGTGAAGCATGAGCCGGCTGATTTCGGTACTCGGAAGCTTGTAGTATTCTTGTTATTTCACCCTCGAGTGTGAGGTTAACATATGCATGAAGATCTGGTCGGTTAATTGCTTAAATGTTATATTTTTTTTTGGAGTTCGTTATGCATCTAATCCCTCTACTAGATTAAAATCAGTATGCCTTCATTATTTGGTTTTAAATGTCTCAAGTATTTAATTAGATTTCTTGTTTATGTAGTGGTATCGTTTTGAAAGTATCGCTACACATTTAGCTAAGTAACCTACGGGGGCACGTAGTTTATGGGGTAAGGAGATTGCTACTAGATACCCAGCCTCTACTTACATGAGGTCATCCATCTCAAGAGATTGTTTCTAGAAACTCAACTTCTATTAACGTGAGGGTTTCCATCTCATATCAATATCCACTCGGTGGTAACCATTAATTCCCACAGAGTTCATATTAAGTCTTGACTTAAGTTCATATTCATGGAAGAATATCTTGACACTCAATCCAACTTAATTCACAAGATAGCTCTTAGATCATACGTAAGAATAACCTTTCACCGTCCATGTCTTCATATAATTCAATAGGTGACAAACCTTTCAACCTTAGAATCATCATATAGTGAAAAAACCTCTCACATCATATAATAATCATACATAAGTGTGTAGGTGAGAATAACCTTTCAACAACATAACAACTAGATCATGATCATATTCACTTTACTCTCAATGTGTTCTTAAAGCATGTACATAATCTTCATAAAACATGCATAATATCATAATTTTCCCATCCAAGGATCAAGGCTCATATCAAATGAACACAACTAGAATGACTAAGTTAGACATGGGTATAATCACAATTCAAGTAATCAAATCACTACATGCATAATCTCATATACTCATAATATAGGTCATGTGGGTAAAGTCCTTCCATAATGAAGCCATATACAAATCAACTTACATAATAGCTTCACTCTCAAAGCCTTAACATTCCCAGTTCATTCACATTAGCTTTTACCCTCAAGGCCCTAGAAATCATCCTATATGACTACAAGCCTTACTCTCAAGCAATACTTCTCATAAGCACCTCATAGACCGCAGTCTCAAGGTATTCTACTCACATGCTTTATCCTTAACCAATTTTAATCATATATCTTCATATAAACTCAATCTCAACACTACTAATCATGATCCATATTTAAGCACTAATCTAATCAATTCATGTTTACAAGCTTTACTTTTAAGTAATTCATATCTAGGTGTTCTAATCTCAAGCTATTCATAAAGTAATTCATCAATCTTAGAAGGTCACATCTAAGCCCTCAATTTCCCTTTCATGGCATAAAACCAAACTATATCAATTTCACCTTAGAATCTTAGGTTAATCAAAAATACATGTATAATCATACTAAACACATGTAATTACATCATAAACAATCATAAACAACCATTATCCACTCAATTGGATCAACTTACAACAATACCCACAATATAGAAAGGAACCTTAACTAGAATTGGGGGAAACATGGGGGCTTCATGGATGAAAGGAGTCCATGAATTAATAAGACATCATACGTTGATTACAAATCCTTGCAAGCTTGAAATAATGGAGACTTGACCTAGCTTGGCCCTCTTCTTCTCCTTTTTCTTCTTTGAGTTTTTTTTCTAGAGAGTGAATTTTTGGAGAGGATGAACTTTGGGATCTTTTGGGGTTTTGGAAATAATGACTTAATTGAGGTGTTTAAAGGGTTGAAATAGCTTATATAGGTGTACTAAGACTATACAAAACGACCTCACTTACTACTCACTTAATTAGGAATTTCCCAAACTAACCCTTCTTAGGCAGCCTAGTGCCAGGCATTCCGGCCACCTTCACTAGCCGTCAAGGGTTCCACGGCCCGTCATGGTGCCCGTGGTCCCTTGAACAGTAGCTAGGATACCCTAGCATTTCCCCCCACAAGGTGAATTCAACCCCACAAGCCTTTCCACGGGCTGTGGTCTTCACCATGAGCCTTGAAGTGGCTCGTGAAAGGGAGCCACCATGGGTCGTGAAGACCCACGTGGTCATGGTGGGCAGTGCCTTGGAAAATTTTGGGTAGCTATTTCCCCTTGCCAATTTTCCTTGTCTCTTGCCCTTCTCCCTTGACGTTAACCCTCACATATAGCTCTAGGGTAGCCTACTAGTTTTCGGGGTGTTACAAATGACCACGGGGACACTTAAGCGAAGGCTATGGGGCGAGGGTCTCTTCAGCAACCAGCTCTTGGCTTTTGCGAAGGCCGCCAAAGAGACCATAAGCTCACTTAGGCAAAGGGTGCCTCTTAGGCAATCTTCACTTTTGCGAAGCCTATGTTGTCTTAAGCGATATTCACTTTTGCAAAAAATTTCCGCTTTTGCGAAGATCACTGGAATTGAAATCCCTTTCTCCTTCTTTATTTACTAAATGAAATCCAACTTGTTGAGAGCTTGACTTGGGGCATTTTGGAGCATTTCTTTATCAATTTCAACCATTTTAAGGTGATTCGCTTCCTTACCCTCTCCTCTACCATTTATGGTTTTAATTTCATTATTTAAATTTGATTCTGACATGAATTCTTTAGTTTCTAAGCTTTAAAGTTTGGTAATTTGGGCATTTGAGATTTGAATTGAGTCTCATTTTTGCCCAATTTTTCGGCATGTAATCCGCATTCCGAGGAGGACATAATGGTGGTTTCCCTTTTGTAATTCTATTTCTTTGAGTTGAGGGTAAGTTTTCTACCCATTTCGGGTTCTTGATATGCATATCGTTAGATCCGTATTAACTTTCTCTTTGTGTTCTTGATAGCTTGGCACTGATCCAAGGCTCTTCGGAAGGGAAAAACACATGAGTTATAGTTCATGTATGATTTTCGGCCTTGAGGTAGGTTATGGATTCATTTTTTTAGACTTGGCATAGTTAGATTAAATATATTTGTGTCGTATTGCATTGATAAAGTTGAACCCTTAGGTTGTGTTGAGTTTTATTGATCCTTGGATAGTTATGCACATATGTTGGGATTTTTGGCTTAAGTTTTACTTGCAGAAGCCTTAGTTTAGGTGATCCTTTTGTGAGTAGTATTTGTAGACCTTGCTTCTAGGTGGTTTGATTAGTAGTCTGGTTCCTTGAGTAGTGAATTTGGTTGTTTATTAAACTTTTGGGCCTGAGGCTGCAAGTCTGGATTGTCAGGAGTTCTAAGTTAGTAAACTCGTGGTGTAACAGGTATTCTTCCCGATTCTCTGTGTATGACATGACTTGATCATGATAATGCTTTTGTGGAGTTTCTACTTGAATGATTTTTGGGAGAAAATGAGTTGGTTTGTGAAAAGGAAATTAATCTTGATGAGGCGAAAGTCCTTGAGATTTGATTTGGCTTAAAAGTGGTAAAAGGCCCTTTTACAAGATTATTGCATTTTTCGGCTGCTTTAATGTCGCGACCCAGACCATCGTGATTGGCACCCACACTAACTCTCCAATGGAAGAACTATTACTATAACCCAACTACACAACTTAACGAAAATTAGAACATTTAAAGATATGGAAGAAGGTTTAAATGTCTAAAGAAATATAGAGTTCCCATAAACTCCGAAGTTTAACAAAAACAACTACCAAAAGATTTGCGGAAAACAACTCCTAGAATTTGAAAGTCATTGTACCAAAACTCTATTTCCAACAAGTCTAAGGAAAAGGGGTACAACCCAACCAAACATAAGAAATATCTAAACACTAGTCTGAGTTCGAAGAGAATGGACTAAACAAAGAGAACTCATGGCCGCCTGGAAGAACTGGCTCACCTTTGAATTCGGGCTCGATCAGTTATCTTCTAGCTGAGGTCGATCAGTAACCGCCTGAAGATGCCCTGTACTAAAAAAGAACGAGCAAGTATAGTATCAGTACACAACCACACTATACTGGTAGGATCACGCAGCTACTCCAATAAGTGAAACACAGGCAAGCAATCACAACACAATAAGCCTACATATACAGGATACAGTTCAGTCTTCCTTTCAGAGCAACATACAGTTTCCCATTATCAATGACAAGTAGACATAAGAATAACAATCACAAGTAGTTCTCTCATGGAACCCATACCTAGACTGTTAGTGTGTCTGAACATGAACCCGATCCAATGCATGTGTCGGAACATGACACCCAGTCCAATATATGTGTCGAAACATGATACCCGATCCAATATGTCGGAAAGTGACACCAGATCCAATTAGCACAATCACAATCACAACCACACCACAATGAATAGTACATAAAGTCACATAGTCAAGTATGTGGGTTCATTGCATGCAATTGTTCACACATAATCATTTCATTAGGTTTGATTAACATTTCCCTATACACAAATACGCATGCATACAATGTAGCAATTAGCCGGCATATATCACACAAAACGGAAATCAAACCATCACCTACCTCCGAAACCAAGCTTGAATCCTCCTAAGACACCTGAGCCTTCCCTTTCTCGATTCTTTTCGATTGTTCTTGGTCTCGAAACAAGTAATTTAACACAAAGATCAATAATTAAGGCCTAATTTACCCAGATTATAACAAACCCTATAACCCAATACCATACGCATAATCCTAATGTGGAGCTAGGGCTTTTTCCACCATCAACTTCATGCCAAAACCCTCCCACAATGATATTTACCCAAGAATCTAAGTTCTATGGATCGAAAAATGGAATAGGGGAGTAAACTCCTTACCTTTAGCCCTAGAAGTCATGGAAAATTGTCAAGAAATTGCCCTGGGTCGTCTCCTAGCTCTAAAAAAAGAAGTTTTGCAGAAAATAACGATTTTATTGTTTTGCCTTGACTTAAGTCGTGACTGCCCGCCACAGCGGGACAAACCCGGCAAGCGGCCCTGCTCAAGCGGGAATAATCCCGCCCCAGCGGCTTGCACGGAGACAGAAGCTCGGAATTTTAGTTCCAAGCTCCTATGTCACAACACACCTTCAACCCTTGACGTTCAAAAACTACCCTTTCACGCCAAGATTAGTTTCGAGTGTTTTAATTGCCCGAATTCGATTTCGTAAAGCTGTACAGGCTCCTTAACGTCTTGGCTATCCACTCATGTAATCAATTTCATAATTAGATCCCCCATTCATTACCAGATCTCTCTAGACTTACCCTAATCCATATTTCATCCAAGTATGGCTTAGGCTCGAATTTCCAAGTACTACTAAAAGAAATCTGGCCCAAATTCCTTCCCCATTGGCATTTCCATAATGACAGGAACATGTCGTACAATAGATACCAATTTACCCATCACTCGTCCCTAAGTGATAAACTAGGAAAATCGGGCTAAGGTAAGAGTAGAGTAGTACTTGAATCTCCTTGGTCCTCAGCTTTCGAACATCGCGATCAAGAATTGCAATCGGTTCCTCCTCATACTAAAGGTCTTTGTCCAATCGAACTGAGTCCCAATTTATGATGTAATCTTCGTCCCTATGATACTTCTTCAACATGGACACATGGAATACTGGATGGACTCTAGATAAGCTAGGCGGTAAAGCAAACCTATAAGCCACTTGCCCTACACAACCAAGAATCTCAAATGGCCCGATGTATCGAGGACTAAGTTTTCCCTTCTTACCGGATCTCATCACCCTTTTCACGGGTGACACTTTTAGAAGAACTTGCTCACCAATCTGAAATGTCATGTCCCTTACCTTACAGTCTGCATACTTTTTCATTCTACTCTAAGCTGGTAGAAGCTTAGCTTGAATGATTTTTACCTTATCCTGCGCATCTTTCACCAAATCCACCCCCAAAGGTTTTACATCTCTAGCCTCAAACCACCCTATAGGTGATCTACATCCTCTCCCATAAAATGCCTTGAAAGGTGTCATGTAAATGTTTGAGTGATAACTGTTATCATAGAAGAACTCACACAAAGGTAGGAACTTATCACAATGCCCTCCAAAGTCGATCACACATGCTCTCAACATGTCCTCTAACACTTGAATCATTCTCTCGGACTGCCTGTCCTTCTGTGGATGGAAAAAATTGCTAAAAGCGAGTTGAGTGCTCAACTCCTCATGCAATTTTCCTAAAACCTTGGAGGTGAACTGCATACCACAAACGGAGATAATAGAAAAGGGCTCCCATGCAACCTTACTATCTCTTTCACATAAACCTTAGCCAACTGCTGAATGGAATCAAACTTCCCCAATGTCTTGGGAAGACCAACCACAAAATCCATAGCTATCATTTCCCACTTCTATTCCGGAATTGGCATTCGCTGAAGCAAACATGCAGGCATTTGGTGCTCATACTTTACCTGCTGACAGTTTTGGCACTTAGCCACAAACTCAGCTAGGTCTTTCTTTATGCCAGGCCACAATAAAGTCATTTCAAGTCTCGGTACATCTTGATCACACCCGGATGAATGGAATACCGCGAACCATGGGATTCTGTCATCATCTTCTGAATCAAGTCATCAACTAGGGGAACACACATTCTCCCCTTAAAACTAGTACACCACCCGCATCAAGAACCACATCTTGTGCCTTACCAGAAACTGTCTTCTTTCTAAGCTCATTCAAACTCTCATCCTCAAACTGCTTGGTTTTGATCTCCTCAATAAACGTGGGTCTACCCTCAATGCTAGCTAACACCCCACCTTTCTCTAAGATGGCCAAATGCATGATTTTAGACTCCAAGGTTTGAATCTCATTGGCCAATGGTCGCTTGGACACACCCAAGCAAGCTAGACTACCTATACTCACCACCTTTCGGCTTAATGCGTCTGCCACCACGTTAGCCTTACCCGGATGATACTGAATGGTTACATCATAATCCTTAAGTAACTCAATCCACCTCCGTTGTCTCAAATTTAGGCCCTTTTGTGTGAACATATGTTGTAGACTATGATGATAAGTAAACACCTCACACTTGACACCATAAAGAAAATGTCGCCAGATATTAAGGGAAAACACTAACACTGCCAACTCCAAATAATGTGTCGGGTAGTTCGTCTCATGCACCTTCAGGTGCAGCGATGCATAGACTATGACATTCTTATCCTGCATCAACACAGCACCCAAACCCAAATGGGAAGCATCACTATAAACATTGAAATCTTTACCATCCATCGGTAGTGCCAAAATAGGTTTTGTGGTCAGAAGTGTCTTGAGCTTTTGAAAGCTCTCTTCACATTTTTTGGTCCATTCGAAAGGAACCACCTTTTTGGTCAGTCTTGTTAGATGTGTGGTGATGGAAGCAAAGTTTTTCACAAACCGACAATAATAGCTAGTGATCCCCACAAAAATCCTAACTTCAGTAACACAGCTAGGCTGAACCCAATTCTTAACCGCTTCAATCTTTTGGGGATCTACCATTACCCCTTCCCTTGAAACGATATGCCTCAAAAAGGCAACTGAATCCAACCAGAACTCGCACTTGGAAAATTTGGCATATAACTTTTGTTTCCCAAGGACACCCAAAACAATGCAAAGATGGTCAACATGCTTTTCCTTACTCTTTGAATACACCAAAATGTCATCAAAGACAATAACAAAGAATCCAGAAATGGTTTGAACACACCATTCATCAAACTCATCAACGTTGTAGGCGCATTGGTCAAACTAAACAACATCACTAGAAACTCATAGACCCCATAGCGGGTCCTGAATGCCATTTTTGGTACATCCTCAGGCCTAATCTTTAACTGATGGTAACTAGAAGTTAGATCAATCTTAGAGAAAACTGACGGACCCTACAACTGGTCAAAAAGATCATCTTCCGAGGCAACAGATACTTATTTCAAATGGTGACCCTATTCAACAGTCGGTTGTCTATGCACATTCTCATACTACCATCTTTTTTCTTAACAAACAAGACAGGAGCACCCCACGGGGAAACACTAGGACGAATGAACCCTTTATCAAGAAGCTCCTAGATTTGAGTCTTAAGCTCTCTCAATTCTACTGAAGCCATGCGATAAGGAGGAATGGAGATGGGGCGACTGCCCGGTTCCAAATCAATGCATAAATCTATATCTCTATTTGGAGGAATACTTGGCAAATTGGTAGGGAACACTTCATTAAATTCATACACTACAGGAATAGACTCAATAGAGGGAGACTCAATCTCAACATCCTGAATATGAGCCAAATATGCCAAACACCCATGCCCCACCAATTTCCTAGCCCGAATGGAAGATATGACCTTAGTTGACTTAGGCTTGTACACCCCTTAGAAGTCTAAATTTTCCCTACCCAGCATCTCTAGAGTCTATGAATTAGCATTACAATTAAGCACATCATAATAGGGGGACAGCCAAGTCATGCCTAAGATTATACCAAAGTCATTCATATCCAAAATAACCAATTAAGCCCATGTCTGAAAACCCATAAAAAAGATAGGACAAGTAAGATTGACATGGGCGACTATGACAAATTCTCCAACTGGGGTAGAAACATGGATGAGGGCATCAAGTACATCACAAACCATATCAAATCCCAAGGCAAACTAAACTGATACATATGAATAAGTAGAATCCAGATCAAACAAAACAATGGTCATCCGTTCACAGACAAGAATAGTACATGTGATCACTGTGTGAGAAGACTCTGCCTCACTCTTGCCCGGAATGGCATAACATTGAGCCCTGTTATCTTGACGAATAACCTTCTTGTATGACTGCACTGTTCCTCTACCTGCATTACCATTTCCCCAGCCTCTACGTCCTCGCTAATTCCCTCCTCAACCACCTTATGGACGTCTTTTGCCATTATAACCATTGCCCACGGGTACCACTGCTCTAGTCTGCTGTTGCGCGACGTCAAACATGTGCGGGTGGGGAAAGTCTATCCTCATTTGCCTAGGTTCTCCACAATTATAACAAGTGCGATCAAAGGACGACATGCTTCCTGTCGAAGGTGCTGCTCCCTGGCTATCTTGAATAAAATTCTGTTGTGGAGTTCCCGAGTAACAAACTGTAGAAGCGGGCATGGCTGACTAAATTGGTCAGGCTGCAAGTGTCCGCCTACCTGAACCTCTGGAGTAGGAACCATGAAAGTTCCTTGTGCTCTTAGGCTTCTTTGACAAAGCCTTGGCCTGCCCATCACATCGAACTCCTTCTACTTTCTTCACAAAGTCGGTCACTTCATTAAAACTTTTACCTGCAGAGGTCATGTGAAAAGAAAATACATGTAGCTTAGAGTTTAATCCCTCGACGAATAGACGAATCCTCTCCTCTTCAGTAGTCACCAATTCTGTAGCTTATCTAGATAAAGCATGGAACTTAGCCTCATAAGCAGCTACAGACATACCACCCTGCTCCAAAGCCATGAGCTCATTCTTCTTGCGATCCCTCAAAGTACGGGGCACATACTATTCCAGATACAGAGCATGGGACTGCGTCCAAGTGAGTGGGGGAAAAACTTGTGATCTACATTCCACATAAGCTCTCCACCACTGCTTAGCTTCACCCTGAAGCTGGAAGGTCAAAAACTCTACTCCATGCTAATGTATAATACCCAACTTATGAAGCCTCTCATAACAATCCAAGATGAACTCATAGGCGTCCTCACTCGCAAAACCATGGAACATATGCGGCTTCAACTTCAGAAACTTAATCAACATCTCGTGCTCATTACCAGTCATCACGGCACCCAGTAGGGGACGAAATAAGGCATCATTACCTAAAACTCCACTCACCTTGGGAACACTAACAACAATGGGGGGATTGGCTAGGCTTTGAGACGTTTGCACCGTGGGGAGGACTCCAGGGCCGACCAATCCGTTCAGAAAAGTCATGATCTGCTGAGGTAACACTGGGTCTAAGGGAGGAATACATGTAGTCTCAGCCTGTACCTCCTCCTCTAGTCCAACCTCATCCTTGTATTCAATTTCCACATTCTCTTGTACCTCTTCTTAGGGCGCAGGAGGGGCCTCTTCCCTGGGAGCATTTTCAACTAGGGCTCCGCTCTTGGAGGGTGTTACCCTTCCTCGACCTCTACCCCTTCCTCTTCTTCTACCCTTTCCTCGACCACGGCCTCTTGCTGCGGTTTCCTCAACTGGCTCATTGACGGAAGCTACGTGCCTGACTCCATTGCAACGCGTGTTAACCATCTGCGGACAGAAGAGTGAAGGAGATTAGATACCAATTTGGATCACCAGATACCAATACGAATCAAGTCATAGCACGAAAGTAGAAAAGAAAGACAGAGATACTTCCTAAAGTCCTATAGCCTCTCGATCAGTTATCTCCTAACTGAGGTCGATCAGTAACCGCCTGAAGATGCCTTGTACTTAACAAAGAATGAGCAAGTGCAGTATCACTACACAACCACGGTGTACTGGTAGGATCACGCGGCTACTCCAAAAAGTGAAACATAGGCAAGCAATCACAACACAATAAGCATACATATACATAATATAGTTCAGTCCTCATTATAGAGCAACATGCAGTCTCCTTTTATCAATGACAAGTAGACATAAGAATAACAATCACAAGTAGTTCTCTCATGGAACCCATACCCAAACTGTTAATTTGTCGGAACGTGACACCCGATCCAATGCATGTGTCAAACCATGTCACCTGGTCTAATATATGTGTTGGAACCTTACACCTGATCCAATGTATCTGTCGGAACGTGACACCCGATCCAATCAACACAACCACGATCACAACCACACCATAATGAATAGTACATAAAGTCACATAGTCAAGTATGTAGGTTCATTGCATGTAGTTTGTAACACATAATCATTTCATTAGTTTTGATTCACATTTCCCTATACACAAACACGCATGTATACAATGTAGCAATCATCTGGCGTATATCACACAAACAGGAAATCAAGCCATCACCTACCTTGAAACCAATCTTTAATCCTCCTAAGACACTTGAGCCGTCCCCTTCCCGATTATTTCTACTTGTTTTTGTTCTATAAACGAGTAATTTAACGCAAAGATCAATAATTAAGGCCTACTTTACCCGGATTATGACAAACCATATAACCCAAGACTAAACCCATGATCCTAATATGCAGCAAGGGCTTTTTCCACCATCAACTTCAGGCTAAAACCCTCCCACAATGATATTTACCCAAGAATCTATGTTCTACGGAACGAAAAATGGAATAGGGGAGTAAAATCCTTACCTTTAGCACTAAAAGTCATGGAAATTGTCAAGAAATTACCCTGGGTCGTCTCCTAGCTCTGAAGAATGAAGTTTTGCAGAAAATAACGGTTTTATGGTTTTTCCCCCGACTTAAGTCATGACTGGCCCGCCACAGAGGCCCCACCCTGGTCGGAATATTCCTGCTCTGGCAGCTTGCACCGTGACAAAAGATCGGAATTTAAGTTCCAAGCTTCCATTTCACATCACACCTTCAACACTTGACATTCAGAAACTACCCTTTCACGCCAAGATCAGTTTCAGTAGTTCTACTCACCCAAATTTGATTCCGTAAAGCCGTACATGCTCCTTAACATCTTGGTTATCCACTCATGTGATCAAATTCATAATTCGATCCTCCATTCATTACCAGTCTCTCTAGACTTCCCCTGACCCAGATTTCATCCAAGTCTGGCCTAGGCTAGAATTTCCAAGTATTACAAAAATAGTTTTCTGGCCCAAATTTCTTCCCCATTGGATTTTCCATAACGATGGGAACATGTCATTACATTTTACTCTAATGAGCTCAATGTATCATTCCGAGCGGCCTATTGGTTTAGCTAGGGCTACAGACTGTCACATAGATTTACATTGTTGGTAATCTCTAAGTATTGTCTCGTGTGGCCCATTGATACATAAATCTACATTATTGTTAAGCCCCACGTGCCATCCCAGGAGGCTCGTGGATACATATATTTGGATTATTTCTCATGATCCAAAGTACATCCTAGATGTGACATGGCGTATAAGACCCCAAGAGGTGCTACACAAGACAGTTGACATACATATACACAACATAATAGAGGAAAGTAGAAAATATTATATAATGGAAGAGTTTGACATAAAACAGAAATCTAATCAAAGTCTTGACAAGCCATCTACTACTTCAAAAGAAGTTGTCGGGACGTAACTAGTACAGTACATAAAACATCCAAAAAGTGGAGACATGAAAGCAATAAGGGTTACATGGTCCTTGGAGTATGAGGACTCACCAAGTCTTTGAGTCTACAAAGTAATCCACAAGCCACAAATGAAGGGAGAGGAATCAGCATGCCCTACATTAGTGAAACAATGTAGGCACAAGTATGAATTAGTAGATGGAAAGTACTAAGTATAAGGAAAATGCAATAAAACATAAAACATGATCATAGGTGGACATATTCAAAAACATGATATGCATGGCCAAGCTAAGCATAGTAAAACTTTTAAAGAACATCATACATCATGACATGGTCAATGCATATGAAAATCATGAAAAACTCTTCATAAAATCTCTAAGGATAACTTAGTTCATTTTGTGGGATATTATATTTAACCGATAATAGACCATGCAAGCCATAACATGGAATCTGATGTAACTCCCACGTTGAGAAGAGATAGTCTACATGCCAAGGTAGAACTCCACATCATATCACTACAACAAAATGTATCTATTGCTATGAAATCTACGCTACAAATGTAAAAATTGTAACTATTACCTGGTAATAGACATAGGAATTCTAATTCCACATCTATTTATAAAGTTGCAAAAATTCTTAGCCACGAAAATATAATTGACAAAGTTGATTCCTTATTTTTGCTACAATTGCCAATAATTGTGGAAATAACTTCCTAAATAGCTACGATTTTGTTGCTATAGTATCATTTTGTAGTTGATCATAAGTTTTTGCAATGCTATAAAAGTTATTGTAGCAATAGTAACCTTTTAGCTACAATAGACATTTTGAAACAAAATATTGTAGCTAAATAATTTTTTGTTGCTTCAAGTTATTAAAATTTGTGGTAACAGATAACTGATATAACCACATATTTTTTGCTATAATAAAATTTTGTAGTTGTTTATTAGTTATTGCCACAAATTGAAATTTATTGTAGTAATAGTAACCTTTCAGGCACAACAAATTATTTGAAACAAAATGTTGTAGCTAAACAAATATGTTTGCTTCAATTTACAAAAAGATCGAGGCAGTAGTTTACTGACATAGCTAGAGATATTTTGTTACGATAAAATTTCATAGCTAACTATTAAGTTTTTCCATGTATTGAAACTTGTTGTAGCAATAGTCACCTTTTAGTCACAAAAAGGTTATTAAAAACAAAATATTATTGTTAAATAATTATTTTTGCTTCAAGAACTAAAATAATTGTGAATATAGTTGACTTAATAGCTATAATTATTTTTCATGATGAAATAATATAGCCACAAATTTATTATTTTGATAAAATTTGATAGGTGATAATTATTTGTTTTCCACGAGTTGAAAGTTGTTGTAGCAATACTAATCTAGTGTAATTAGAGGTGTTAATTGTTTGATTCGATTCAATTTTACAAGTCTGTTTGAACATTTCAAATATAATTTTAATAAATAGATGATTATATCTAATTACTTTTGATTAACTATTTATATCTAACTTAAACGTAACTTCACCGAGTCAACTGAAGCTCTATCTTAATCAAGTGCTTCCAAATTGTTATTTGACTCAAATTTATTATCATAATAATACCTTTGGTAGTCTAGTGTAATTGAATGTGTTAATCATTCGATTTGATTCGATTTAATTTCACAAGTTTATTTGTAAATTTCAAATATAATTTCAATAAATAGGTGACAACATAATTATATTATATCAAACATAAACATAACTTCATTGAAGCTTCGTTTTGATTAAGTGCTTCTAAAATTGTTATTTCACCCAAAATTGTTTCATTAGAATAATATCTTTATAGATCTAGTGTAATTGAAGGTGTTAATCGTTTGATTCAATTATGTCTATCTATAAATTTCAACTATAGTTTGAATAAATAGGCGATTATATGTAATTAATTTTTATTAACTAATTATATCGAAGTTAAAAATAGTTTCATTGAGTTTAACTAAAACTTCAAATATATTGATCTAGTGCTTCCAAAATTGTCATTCGACTCAAACTTGTTTCATCAGAATAATATCTTTATTTATCAACACAGTTGAAACTATTAATCATTTGAATTCAATTAAATTTTATAAATATTTGTAGATTTCAAATATAATTTAAAAAAATAGGTGTTTATGTCTAAATAACTTTTATTAACTAATTATATCAAATTTAAAGATGATTTTATTGAGTCCTATTGAAGCTTCATCTTGATCAAGTATTTTTGGAGTTGTTATTTGACTCAAACTTGTCATCTTAATAATATCAGTATAATATTTTTATTGATCTAGTATAGTTGGAGATGTTAATCGTCGGATATAACTCAATTTTACTGACCTAATAGTAAAAGAATTTTAAAATATAATTATATTTTCTTAAATTAACTAATTATATTTTTAAAAAAAATTAAAAAAACTTAAACAATCTTCATTCAAACTTCATTCTGATCAAGTATTTGTAGAATTTTTATTTGACTCTTACATGATCTATTAAAATAGTATCTCTATAGCACTATTTCTATATTGATCAATAATTATGTTCAATTTAAATTACTATAAAGATTACCATGATATGATCTAATGTTGTTTTAATAACTTAATAATTGTAAAAATTTAACTAAACATAATAAATTAAGAATTTATTTAAATGGGAGTATAACAAAACTAACAAGTATCATATAGGACCCAAAAAAAAAAAAAAGGAATATATATTTTAGTATAATATTTATTTCGATTTATTAACTTAAAGTAAAGCACATATTTTTTATTGTTATTATTTTCATTAGATAATTTTCTTTGTTATGTTTCTTAATTACAAATGATTTGTACATAGAAAAAAAAAATTAAAAATAGGTAAAGAAAACATAGGCAAATTGGCCGCCATACAGCCATACCCTTCCCAATCAAAATCCAAAAAAACTACCCCCAAAATAAAATTGCAAAAACCCAAATCCCCCCTCCTCCCTCCCCCCCCCCCCCAGCCCCCAAAGTTTAAATCCCAATTAAATACTACTCATTCCCCCCCTTCACACGTAAAAAATCTAAACCCAGATCCCTTTTCCTTTCCTATCGGCCCTCTCCCCTTCCCCTTCCATATCTTACTATTTTGTTTAATTTAAAATTTGTATGTGATGTTTTGCTAATTAACTTTTGTGTTTTTTGAAAGTATTATTCAAGGTATGTTCATACATTCATATTTAGAATTTTTGAATCTATCTTATGCCTATTTGACTTAATTTTTTTGATTTAGGTTTATTTCATCAATTTTATAGATACTATGTTTTATGAGTAGATTTCGAAGATAATGTTTGGAGGTGCCATAAGTTATCTATCGTAACAATAAAGTTATATGACAATATCGGAGTGAAGATCCTTTTAAGAAGTTTAAAAAATCTCTAGATTGGTTTACTCTTCTTTTGTTGCTTTACATTTTTATTTTAATAAAAGAATTATTCAATTATATTTGTTTCTCCTTGAAATTCTATCTGTACAAACATTCGTATTTGTAATCAGTTAATCTTAATTCTTCGAGCTAAAATATTTTAGCATTAATTATTGACAGGCATATTAGTGTAATTAAAGCATATAGGTGACAACCGAATATGGATGTTGATCAAGCTAAGTTGCAATTGAAGATTGTGGGAAGAAGAGATAGAGGAAGATTATGTCGCTTTGGACTCAAACAAGTTGGTGTCATACAAGATTTATTCATTATGATTATTTCTAAAATTGTAAAATTCAATTATATGTAATTTAAGAAGTGTTTTTTAATTTGAAAAATACATTTATAACTACATTATATAACTCTTGTGACTAACAAAGTTTGTATAAAATTCTTGTTATGCTTCTATTAATTGTAGGACCCGAGTGGTCAAGTTTCAATTTCCTAATGAGCCCGCACTAGAGTGGAAAGGGGCTAATTATATGCCTAAGGATCAATTTGTTTCTTGTCTTAAAGCTAGAAAAATGATTTCTAAAGGTTGCATATATCATCTTGTTCGGGTTAGGGATATAGATTCTGAAACCCCTATTCTTGAGTCGGTTCATGTTGTTAAAGAGTTTTCGGAAGTGTTTCCTGATGATCTACTCGGTGTTCCTCCTGAAAGATAAATAGACTTCGGTACTGACCTCCTCCCTAATACGCTACCTATCTGTATCCCTCCTCACCATATGGCTCTGGCAGAACTTAAGGAATTGAAAGATCATTTGAAGGATTTGTTGGATATGGGATTCATCCGATGGAGTATCTCTCTCTAGGCTGCTCCATTTTTGTTTGTTCGAAAGAGAGATGGTTCACTTTGCATGTGTATTGACTACCATCAATTGAACAAGGTTACCGTTAAGAATAAGTATCCTCTTCCGGGGATAGATGATTTGTTTGATCAAACCAAGGTGTGAGTTACTTCTCTAAGATTGACCCATGGTTAGGTTATCACCAACTGAGGGTGAATGAAGATGACATTCCGAAGATGACTTTCTAGACTCGATATGGTCATTATGAGTTTTTGATAATGTTATTTGGTTTGACTAATGCTCCAGACACATTTATGGACTTTATTAATATAATGTTTTGATAGTATCTAGACATGTTTGTGATTGTATTTATTGACGACATCTTAAATTACTCAAAGAGTATGGATGAGCATGCATATCATATCAGGATAGTGTTGCAAGTCCTCAAGTACCAACACTCCTTGTAAAGTTTAGTAAAGGCAAGTTTGGGTTGAGATCCATGGCTTAATTTACTTGGTCACATTATTTTTTATAATGGTATTGAGGTAGTGTTCCCAAATTCAAGGGGTGCAACTGGCACCTAATGCAAAAACTTAGGCATGAGCGGACCCTGCTAAGCAATTTGCCAATAGTGCATGGAAGCCACACACAATCAAGAAAACAAACAAGTATATCTCAGCTTAAAAATAAGCCTCGGCTGACAAGGCCCCTGCTAACTGCTTTACAAATAAAGCATCTACTCCCAGCAGTTTATATAAATAAAAAAACAATTAGCATAGAAGCCTATTCGGGCCGTCGAGGCCGTCATGGTATCTAGGAAAGCATAAAAGCTATGTGGGCCATTACAGCCACCATGATCTCTATACAACAACTGAAAACAGGTACATAACTAACTAATATGTCAAGAAACTATCAAACATCCGCCAACTAGACGGCAAGGCCAACATGCCCAATAACATGCCTATACAACCCAATACACTAGTCTGCAAGACTCTACGAATATAAAACTTGGATGGGACAGGGGCCCGACCTACCCAAAAACTATAAACCACAAAATAAGCAAACCTCTAAGACTCTGCCAACCCCGGGAAGAAATGAGTCAACCAACCAACTGAATAGGTGGTTATGCTACTCGGCAGGTCTTTCTAGACGTTGCTCAGGTTCTGCAGGCATGAATGCAGTGCCCCCCGATAAGGGGCGTCAGTACAAAATAATGTACCGAGCATGTAAGGTAAACTGAAAGCTAAAACTGAAGTTTAAAGTACTGAATGAAAATGGGAGAGGTGAAACACAAGGATAATACCTTCTCTCCATACAATAAGATAATATAAACACATAACAAGCAATAACCTAACCAGGCCCCATAAACCCGTCAGGTACAAACAACACACAATCACTATAAGTCCTACAAAATGCAAACAATCACTAAGTACCCATATTATCCCCATACCTTGATCCAGTGATAATATGATGTGAACTTTCAGAATGTACATGTGCCATTAATCAATGCAAGTCTGAGGATTTGTGACACATTACATATATGTTGCCTCGTAGGTACAGTCTACCGGGCTCGTAGGCTCGGTCTATTCGGCCTGTAGACTCAATATAACAATCAATATGTGTGCTACAAAACTGCGGAATGTCAGTGTCTGCTGAGGCCAAAACAAGTTTATAGGCGACATCAAGACGATAAAACATCACAATAATAACAAGTAATCATAATTTATTGTAACACCCCAAATATTTCTAAGTTCAGATCCAAACTATTCTTCATTTACTTGTAGGGTCATAACGGGTGATTCTTAAATTGTCCATATGTCTAAAAGTAAATTCTTTAGTGTGGGAATGCTTTTGGATATTAATTAAGATCACTAGAAACTCCTAGCACAAAGTAGACTTGAAAGTTTCATTATCGATTAAGTTTTGATGTAAGATTCTACTTGGGTCAACTTATAACAGCCATATCTCTTAGAATATAAAAAATTACGTGGATCATAACCTATCAAATTAAAGGTATTTGAATCTACTTTCCAACTCCACAAATTTCGCGTCAATCCAATTTTTGAGTAAAATGTTATGACCATTTTAGTAAATGATACAGTGCAGTGACGAATTAACCGACGGGAATACATTAAAAAGGGTCTTTTTGTCTTTTTACCTTCAAAAAAACCCTAAATGAATTTCTTGACTAATATAAGCCTCAAAAAAATCAGATATTCATCTTTTAATCCATCATTCTCTTTTCTCTAAAACTTTAAGAAAAATCAAAGTAGAAAACTCCATTCAAGATTCTTCAATCTTTTTTCAAGATTCTTCTTCAAGGTAAGTCCTTCTCCAATAATTTAATTCATTTCAACTCAAATTCCTCCATACAATTATGAATCACAAATGAAAATTATATTTTTTGGCCATAGAGTTTCAAGAAACTAATTCAAGAAACCTCAAGAAAGGTCTTCTTGATTTTTCTCCTTCAAACTAGGGTTTCAAGGCTTCTAATCAAGTTCTTCTTCAAGATTCTTCAAGAACCTTGTTCTTCCAGGTATGTAAGGCTATCATAGTGTTGGACTATTTCGTCCTCACGCCCTAAATCTACTTTCAAATTAGTAAAATAGAAATCAAGATTCTACCCCTAGATTTGAGTATTCTTGAGATGGGTTGATTTTGAGTTCTCGAGTTCCTGTTTCTTTTTTGAAATTATATTCCTAATTATTGAATTTCTATATGTGATGCATTGAGAACCTTGAGTTGATTTGTTCATGTCTATAATTCAGCATGAACCCTATTTTGAGTTATAAATCTTGTAAAGCTTTTTAAAGCCAACACTTGAGTTGTTAAACTGAGTTTTGAGAAAGTAAAGATGAGGTTTGAGAAAACAGTTTCTAAACCATGATAAGTATGACAATCGAGTATGCCATCAATGTATGAGCAGTATGGTATCTAGATATACCATCAATGTTTATGTAGTACGACTTCCCGAGTCATCAATGATCATATCAAAATATCATTTTGATATGTTTTTGAGAAAGAGTTTTAAAGTATGAATTAAGTAAGAGTATAAGGGGACTATGTATTCCCAGAGGTATCAATTTTACATTGATAAAAGAGAAACTGAGATTTCTAAATGAGTTATGAGTTCAAAAGATATTTCAATAGTAGTTACCTCTTTTAAGAGGGAAGTTTGAGCAATTATCTCAAACTAGAGAAAGAGTTATGTTTTTAAACATATGAGCATGAGTATATATTATTGGGAGTAGTATTGAGCACCTATATGGAGAAGAGTTTAGACAACTCACAACCTTCATAAACCATGTATGCCAACATGGGTAAAGGATCATACTTTTTAGATGAATCCTTATTGCTTAGTGGATCCACTTAGTTGAGGTGTCCTATATTCTGCTAAGGTATAGGACAATTCTGGCAGTGTAGACGAGATGTTGTATCATCACGTAGCTCATAATGATGGTTGTCAATTAGAGAATCTCCCAATAGAGTTAAAGTAAATTTTTATAAATTACTTATTATGTTGAGATCAGAGATGAGAAAGTATTTTGTAAAGATTTAAATGATTTACTCATTTATTTTTTTACATTCAGCTTGAGTACATTGTTATATATTTCGGTCCTTTCTTTCAGTTATTTGTTATTCAACTATATTACATACTCGTACATTCAATGTACTGATGTCATTCGAACTGCATCTTTTAATGATGCAGATATCGGTTCTTACGATCCTCAACAAGAGTCTGTTGAGATCACTCGATACACTCGTAAGCTTTTGAGTAAGACCTCACTACTTCTAGAGGACTCCAATTTTGTGAGTTATTAGTAAAAGTTTTTGAGGAGTCGTGGGTCTTATCCCGATATTTACCTTTATATAGCAGAGGCTTCATAGATAGACAGTTTTGGAGAGTCTTTCAGTTTCAGCTATTTTATTTAAAACTTATGTTTCATACTCAGTATATTCAGCAAAGTTTTGAGATTCAGTAAAGTGCTTTTTAAACATTTCTTTCAATTTGATGCGTATGTATGCTTGAGTTAGTTTTCCGTTTGTATTCAGGATGAGGGTTCGCTTGGGGGACAACAATGATTTTCGAGTGCCGGCCACATCTAGGATGTAGGCTCGGGGCGTGACATCTATCAAACATAATCATAACATGATTTTTCAGGCCACTACGCAAAGGATAGAATGTCACCGAAAGACATTATCTCATATGGTCATAGCCAACTCAATAGGACAAGGCTACTGGACGAATAACGATAATACACCGGCTATAACAAGCTTAGGGCATAAGGATTATTCCATAAAAGAAATAATAGCCTTAACATACCTTCCAACCAAAGCCCAAAAAGTGCCTCTATGAAGCTTGCCCAACAAAAGTAGTGCAACAATGCAGAAATCAGTGAGGTTGCATGAACAAGCCATGACTAATCAATAAGACGCTATTGCCACACTCATGACCAGCCACGTCAAACCCACAAAGTGAGGCAAATAACAACAACAATCACTTCATTAGTGGCTTGCCGTGATCTCGAAGACACCATGATTCAATTTGGGGGATTGTAGATCGGATGACTAAATCAGCGCATTTCATGCCAATAAACACAACCAATTTAGCTGAGGAGTATTCCAAATTTTATATTCAATAGATAGTTAGACTACATAGAGTTCCCGTTTGTAACACCCCAGATTCATGAAGGAAAAAAAATTGCAGAATTTTCAGGATTTGGACAGCTTTTAAGTCAAGGGTGTTTTTGTCTTTTCCCACTCTTCTTTTAATTCCTAAATTAAAAGGGTTTTAGTTAGTCATTTAAAATCCTAGAAACCTAACTAGAACTTACCTAAGCCATTTAATTAACTAAAACAAAAGGAGAGAAGAGAGAAGAGAGAGGGGCGGCCGAAACCCTAGCTAAACCCTAGCCGCCGCCGAAAAATTCTAGAAAGTCACCGGAAAAGTCTAGTCCAGCCGTAGTTGATAGTTTTTCATGGAGATTTCGTCACCAGGTATTTTGGATTTTACTAATGGGTCCCTTTCGTCCGTTAGATCCCTAGAATTCAGACGATTCTTGATTCCATGCTATGAACGAAATTAGGCTTCTTGAACGTTTCTAGATTTTTGGGTTTTAAATGTTAGGATGATCCAAATATTGATCGTTTTTCAATGATTATGAATAAACCCTAGTATTTTCTAAAGTTACAGCCGATTTTCATGAAGAGACTGTTTTAAAAATGTTTCGATTCAAAAATCACGTTTTTAACTATATTTTCTAACGTCCAAACAACATGTCACGTTTTAGTTATGTTTTAATGTTCCAAATCAGCAAGTCACGTCTTCCTCAGATTATCGTATGAATTTCAGAACCCTAGCTATGTATTTCTTTAGTTCTTGAATTACATGTGTTAGGACAGACTTTATCAGAAATCAGTTATACATGCCTCAGTATTACGCATCAATGTCAGTTTAAATTGTTGCGTTCAGTTTGCAAGTCTAGTTTTGAGCTATCCAGAAAAATTACAGAAAATCCGTCATAATCAGTTTACTACTAAATTCATTGGGACTAGCATAAAACTGAGTTGGACTAGGGTTTAGCGTAACTAAATAGTCCCAGAACTACTAGCCAAGTAGGTTGTAAGTCCCTTCCATGGGCAATAGATTAGTGATCACTCCAGCATGCCTTTATACCTCTGGCATGGTATATTGGGTCCTCTCGATAGGGCGTATACATCAGACTCCATATTTAGCTCATGTGGTTTTATTATCGGTGATTAGTAGCTCCCACAAATCAGTCAGACTCCATTTGCATTGACCATGTTCAATATTCAGTTACAGAATGTCATAGTCGGTCATTGCATGCAGATAAGTCATGTTTAGTATTTTTCAGCCTTCTATCATATCCAGATATATATCATTGCTTTTCTTTGCTTGTTCAGTTATATATGTACTTCAGGGATACTCCATCCTCATGCTCGGTACCTTTCGGTACTGACGTATATATTGCGCTACATCTTCTTGTGATGTAGGTTCAGGCTCGCAGCATCCAGATTGTACTTAGATCATTTTCCGATCTTCAGCTCAGCAGACTAGTGGTGGTGAGTCCTCATACTCTGAGGACCAGAGACATGATATCCTTAATGCTTTCATCTTTAGTTTCAATTTTGCTAGATCTAGTTGGGGCATGTCCCAACATTTCTAGGTAGTTTAGAGGTTTACTTTCAGACATAGTTAGTTTCAACCTAGTATGAGTTAATATGTTTTGTACTAAACTCTCTCAGTTATAGTATATGGGTATGCCCCATCTTTTCTTTAATTATGATTTTAGCTTCCGCATCAGGTATTTTATTCATGTTAATTATAGTATGCTCAGATTATGCCAGCAGGGTTAGCTTGGGATCACTTGTGGTCCTAGGTCCCGTGTCCGTGTCTCGGAGGTAGCTCGGGGCGTGACAAACTTGGTATCAAAGCACTAGGTTTAGAGTCCTAGGATGTCTGTAAAGCCGCCTTAAGTAGAGTCTTTTTCATGGGTGTGAAGTGCACCACATCTAATGAGAAGGAGGCTACAAAGTGTTTTAGGAAAATCATCATTTTCTTGTTACTCTTATCGTGCGTAAGGTATGATCTAATTCCATTCTAACTCAATGTTCTATGTTTCAGTGGTCATGCCTCCTCATAGAGTTAACGCTAGGAGAGCTAATGCCAGGAACGTGAACGCAGCTCCTCGAGTCCTAGATCACGAAGTTTCAAATGCAGAGTTCAGGAATGCCATTCAGATGTTGGCTCAGAGCATGGCCAACTAGAACAACCAGCGGATTCAAGCTCCTGTGAATGCTAATGTTAGGTCAGCTGCAGCTAGGGTGAGAGACTTTGTTAGAATGAACCCTCCAGAATTCTTAGGGTTGCAAGTTGGAGAAGATCCCCAAAACTTCATTGACGAGGTCAATAAAATCTTTGAAGTGATGCAGGTAACTGGGAATGATCGGGTTGAGCTAGTTTCTTACCAACTTAAGGATGTGGCTCGTATTTGGTATACTCAGTGGAAGGATAGTAGGGGTACGAATTAAACTCCTATTACTTGGGATTGCTTTAGCGAGACTTTTCTGGACAAGTTCTTCCCTATTGAGTTGAGAGAGGCAAGGGCCCAAAAGTTTATGAATTTGAGGCAGGGTAACATGACTGTTCAGGAATATGGGCTCAAGTTCAACCAACTCTCCAGGTATGCTTCTCATATGGTTGCTGATTCTATGGCACAGATGAACAAGTTCTTGTATGGAGTAACAAACTTGGTTAAGACAGAGTGCAGAAATGCTATGTTGTTGGGAGATATGAACATCTCTAGGCTCATGACTCATGGTCAGCAGGTTGAGGGTGATAAGCTTAAGGAACAGGCCAAGGAGAACAAGAAGGCTAGAACAGGCAAATATGACTACTCTCAACAGAAATCGGGTGGTGGTAATCGCTCGCAGCAGAAATTTTCAGCGCCTTCATCAGCTAGTGTTCCATCTCCCAGGTTCCATAATGATCAGAAGGGTAGGGTGTCAGGCTCTAAGTCTTAGGATGGTGCTTCAGGTACCAAATCATACCCTACTTTCCCTAAGTGTGGTAAGAACCATCCGGGCGAGTGTCTTGCTGGGAAAGAAGGATGCTTTGGGTGTGGTCAATCTGGTCAGAGGTTGAAGGATTGTCCTTCCAGATAGGGTCGGAGAGGAAATGGTAGAGCTCAGTCTACTACTATAGCAGCACCAGCAGGTCGCCCAAATCAGCAGGGTAACTCTTCTGGAACATGTGGCGGACAACGCCAAAATAGGCTCTATGCTCTTCAGGCTCGACAGGATCATGAAGGTTCTCCTGATGTGGTCACTGGTACGTTACGAGTCTTCGATCTTGATGTTTATGCAATGTTAGATCCAGGGGCTACTTTGTCTTTTGTAACTCCTTTCATAGGAGTCCAGTTCAGTGTTAGTCCAGAAACTCTCTCAGAACCTTTCTCAGTCTCTACTCCAGTTGGTGAACCAGTTATAGCTAAACGGGAATACAGAAATTGCCATGTCATAATCTCTCAGAAAATCACCTCAGCAGATCTTGTAGAGTTATAAATGGTAGACTTCGATGTCACTTTACGCATGGATTGGTTACATTCCTGTTATGCCTCAGTCGACTGTAGAACTAGGATTATTCGCTTTTAGTTTCCAGACGAACTAATCCTAGAATGGAAGGGTAGTAGTTTAGCGCCTAGGGGTCGATTCATTTCTTACCTTAAGGCCAGAAATATGATCTGTAAGGGTTATCTCTATCATCTAGTTCGGGTAAAGGATTCTAGTTCTGAAACCCCAGCTCTTGAGTCAGTTCCAGTGGTTAATGAGTTTCCAGAAGTGTTTCCAGAAGATTTTCCCGAAATTCCTCCCGATAGGGAAATTGACTTTGGAATTGATCTGCTTCCAGATACCCAGCCTATTTATATCCTTCCTTACAGAATGGCTCCAGCTGAGCTTAAGGAATTGAAAGAGCAGTTTACTACTAAATTCATTGGGACTAGCATAATACCGAGTTGGACTAGGGTTTAGCGTAACTAAAACGCCCCAGAACTACTAGCCAAGTAGGTTGTAAGTCCCTTCCATGGGCAACATATTAGTGATCACGCCAGCATGGCTTTTTACCTCTGGCATGGTATATTGGGTCCTCTCGATGTGGCATATACATCGGACTCCATATTTAGCTCATGTGGTTTTATTATCGGTGATTAGTAGCTCCCACAAATCAGTCAGACTCCATTTGCATTGACCATGTTCAGTATTCATTTTCAATATGTCATGGTCGGTCATTGCATACAGATCAATCATGTTTAGTATTTTTCAGCCTTCTATCATATCCAGATATATGTCATTGCTTTTATTTGCTTGTTCAGTTATATATGTACTTTAGCGATACTTCATCCTCATGCTCGGTTCCTTTCATTACTGACGCATCTATTGCGCTACATCTTCTTGTGATGTAGGCTCAGGCTCTCAGCATCCAGATTGCACTTAGATCGTTTTCCGATCTTCAGCTCAACAGACTAGTAGTGGTAAGTCCTCATCCTCCGAGGACAAGAGACATGATATCCTTAATGCTTTCATTCTTTAGTTTCAATTTTACTAGATCTAGTTGGGGCATGTCCCAACATTTCTAGTCAGGTTAGAGGCTTACTTTCAGACATAGTTAGTTTCAGCCTAGTATGAGTTAATATGTTTTGTATTAAACTCTCTCAGTTATAATATATGTGTATTCCCCATCTTTTCTTTAATTATGATTTTAGCTTCCATATCAGTTATTTTATTCATGTTAATTATAGTATGCTCAGATTATGCCAGCAGGGTTAGCTTGGGATCACTTGTGGTCCTAGGTCCCGTGTCCGCGTTTCGGGGGTAGCTCGGGGCGTGACACAGTTTCTATCATTTCAGATAGGTGTGGACAATTCACTACTTAATTCTGAATGACTTTTCAGAAAAGGTTGGGTGCAAAGTTAAATCTTAGTACCACTTTCCTACCTCAGACTAATGGTCAAGCAGAGCGCACAAGTCAGACCTTAGACGATATATTGAAAGAATGTGTCATAGACTTCAAAGGTAGTTGGGATGACCACTTGCCTCTCATAGAGTTCGCATATAATAACAGTTATCAGTCTAGTATGAAGATGGCTCGTCTGAGAATTTTTACAGGCAAAGATGTAGAACCCTTATTAGTTGATTTGAGGTTGGTGAAGCCGAGTTGATAGGGCCAAACTTGGTTCATCAAGCCATTGAGAAAGTGAAGATCATTCACCAAAGGCTGAAAACAAAAAAAATTCATCAAAAATATTATACAGATGTAAGGAGGAGAGACTGATAATTTGAGGTTGATGATTGGGTCTACTTGAAGGTTTCACCCATGAAGGGTATTATGAGATTTGGTAAGAAGAGTTAAGAAAGAGCATCAACACCTGGAGTAATCCGGTTTGCTTCAAAGGGGATGACACTCGACCATCTGAAAACACAGAACCGAAAGGATTAGGACTGAAAAGCCGCACAAATGAAGAAGGTGAGAGCAACACACCTTGTGTAAGTGAAGTTGGCGGACAGAGCCACCAAGATTCAACATCAGCAGCTATGGAGAAGTTGATCCAGAGGAGGGGACGGTGGAAATACAAGTTCCAATGACAAAGGCCGCCAACATTGGGGAGTGGAAGATTTTTTGGAAAGTGTAGTGAACATTTTGCATAGCTGAAGAGCTCAAGTAGGGTAATGGATTGGGTTTTACTGAATTTTATGAGATTATTCACAATGTATAAAAGATGGGCTCTGTCCCAGAATTTGTTTTTCGGTTTCCTTTATCAATAAAATGGTCCATGGACCAAAAATTCATTAAAAAAAGAGTTGAGGTTGAGTTGAATTGAGACGAGGTAAGTTGTTTCTTTAGTTTCTGTTCAAGCTTATGTCATGTTTTAGATTTCCCCTTACATGCTCGTACATTTAGGGGCCATTTGGTTAGTGGTTAGAGTTATGCAGGTATTAGTTATTCAGGGTTTAGTTATGCATGTATTAGTTATGCAGGTTTAGTTATGGAGGTATTAGTTATGTGGGTATAGTTATACAGGGTTTAGTTATGTGGGTATTAGCTATGCAGATATTAGTTATGTAGGTATTTATTTAGTTATGTAGAGATTACAACACATGAATTATCAACTATTGAATATTGAATTTGTTGTAAAGTATTAATATATATTATTTAAGAAAATAATAATACATGCTAATTAAATATGTGGAATATATGAAATAATATATAAGCTAATATTTGATTAGCATATGTGCCGTCAAAAAATATACAATCAAATTTCTAATATTAAAAAAATATTTACATTTGCATAAATAAATAAAAACGGTAAGCATATAAAAAAGAAATGAAAACGATCTATATCTAAAAAGAAATTTTAAAAAAAACAAACATAGTTAGGAAAACAACAAAGTTTTCAATTAAAATAAAATAATAGGGTAAATATGTAATTTATCATTTTAATACATGTATAACTAATACTCACATAACTTATTCCACCTTCTACCTCACATAACTTATACATAGATTCCCTACTTATACATAGATTCCCTCATAAGTTATGTTGGTAATAATTATGTAGGACTACAAAAAAAACCACCGTATAAATGAATACATGAATAACTTTTATACAACATTTAAAATCTTACCAACCAAACATGGTATAAGTTATGTTGACTTTTATACCTAATACAAAACTTCTACCAAACATAATAAAGATAATGCAATTTTTTATACATGAATAAGATGTATTTTATACGGTAACTAAACGACCCCTCAATGTACTGACGTCATTTATCCTGCATCATTTCATGATGCAAATACAGGTAACCAGGATCATCAACCAGCCCTTCGGTGATCCATTCGAGTTCTAGAATTGTTTGGTGAACCTCCTCGCTTCCGGCGGATCCCTCATTTATGTCTTATCATTTCATTTTTGTTATTAGAATATCGTGGGTCTTGTCCCGACATCTATCTCAGTTAGTAGAGGCATCATAGATAGATAGATAGTAGTTCATGAGTCTTTTCATTTCAAAATGTTAATGTTCTAGACTTGAGTTGCCTCTTTTGCTAGTGAATGTTTTATTTCTAAAATATTCCGAGTTAAAACTTTTGAGGCAGCTGAGTAATGTTTATCTTTTGAGTTTATTTTATGCTGAGTAAGTCTTCCACTGAGAGTTGACCCAGGCCAATGGTTCGTTTGGGGCCAACAATAGTTCTTCATTGTCGGCCACGTCCAGGGTGTAGGCACAGGTCGTGATAAAATGTATGCATTTCGTAACAAGATCATTTATTATTGTGGTAATGCATGTCAAATGATTCACTAAATGTGTCACTACCTAAAACGAATCATGAGTGACATCACACTTAACCTCCTACGTGGGCGAACCAAGGAATCCAAACCCCAACATATATTAATCATTCAACTTACAAAATACTAACCATAATGCGGAAGCTTAAATCTTATTAGTGTAAGAAACACAAATCCATTAAAGTGTACTATACGTCATTCCTAAAACCTGAAAGTCATCATATCAAGGACATCTAATCTTCAAATACTAAGTCTAAGAGTATTAAAGACACCAAAATAAATGAACAAAATAGTTTATGCCCGAAAACTAAGGAAATCATGCCATGACCAAGAGCATCCAACACGAGCTAGAATGAATAGCTCACCCCGGAACCTGATGTGCTGGAGACTGGGTAGAGCTTAGGCTGAGTCCAAGTCAATGGTAAACTCGCTGCACTCCACAAAAAGAAATCAAAGAAAAACACAAGTAGGGCTCAGTACAGGGCAACATGTATTGAGTAGATATCATCGGTACACCCAAAATAGAAACTAATGTGTAATGAATAATAGTATAAAATCAACTATGACACTTAGCAGGTGGCAAGCAACAAACAACATGAACCAGTGTCAACAATACTAAAGTAAATACGTAATCATTCAACAATATCAAGATCACACATGAGGACTCATGCCTCCAAACCAAGCTATTTTGGGAATTGAGTTCTTTGAGATTGAGTACATTGAGTTAATTCAATATGTTTCCTCTTTAATGTTACCCTGTCGGAACGTGACACCCCAATCCAATAATACCATTTCGGATTGTGACACCCGATCCAATAATACCGTGACGAAACGTGACACCCTGATCCAATAATACCATGCCGGAATGCGATTCCCCGATCCAATAATACTGTGTCGAAACGTGACACCCCGATCCAATAATATTGTTAATTTATCACTTATTATCACCACTTTTCACTGCATAAACAATATTTCATCAAGCCTTCTTTATTTAAGGCATCACTTCGATAGAGAGGGTTCAAGATTATAAATTTCACGGTCTCAAGATATCAGACCAATCACAAACCACACAACCACACAATCAAGTACAAAGAGAACTTCACAATATCACTCAATGCATATCAATCACTATTAAGAGTCTATCTATCAAATAGAATAAATCATAACCTACCTCAACTGAAGAATTGAAGTCATGCAAGCTAATTCTCCAATGCTTATCTTTTCCTCAGTGTCTCAGAATATTCGGAATGTATCAAGTATATATAATATGTAAGTAAACTCGCTCAATTCTATAATCTTGTTTCAATCGTGATCTCAATTAATATGTCAAACCCTATATTTCTTAAATTCTAGCCTAGGGTTAAGTCTCAATTCCTCCAATTATCAGAATTTTAATGATAGCCAACTAATACAATACACCTAATATTTAATTACATATCTCAATATGTCAAACCAACTAAACTATGAAAATCTCACCGATTCCTAAGAAGTTAATGAGTAAATTATAGATAAACTTTATATGTTTTCTTATATTATTTCTAACCGAGCATCTCATCCTTTGAACTCAAATTATGATTTTTGGTTAACTCCTATGTGTAAAACTATTGAAGAACTATAAAATTTGATCTACTAATCTTATCAGGTGTGCAAAACAATTGGAAATTCAATATCAATATATGTAATAAAATGTCAATTCTCTTCTTTTTCCTTTCCCAGTAATTAACTAATCCTTAATTTGTCTTTATTGCATCATATTGTCCCCCACTAACTCGTGCAACAAAAGAAACAAATTTTCAATAGTAACTAGGTGAGCTTTCTAGCCTAAAAATTCAATATACATTGAAGTTGAATGTTTACCTGAAGCAAACCTATAACTCTTGTGTTCACGCCGCCGCAGGTAGGTTCTCGCCTACTCTCTTCCTCTTTTAAAAAGAATAATTATGTATTAAAAGTAATAAACTCCTAACCTATTTTAGTAAATATGGGTCAATTAATATAACATATTAAATAAATTATGGACTTAGCCCATTAACCACCACCTAATAAAAGCTAACTATTTATTAGATATCCATCAACTAAGTAATCCTAATTAAATAATTCGTTCAAAATTACCATTTAAATCTACGGGAAGAGTTGAAATAATTCTAGTACTCAAAATGAACTAACGGGTCGTTACACTAGATATCGATTTACCCATCATTCGTCCTCGAACGATCAAAATAAGGCGATGGTATGAAAGGGTACTAAAATTGATAAAAAGATATGGATATCTTTTTGGCATATCATGCTCGGTCTACCAAAGTCTTACCTTAAATGCATCAAACCAACCAATTGAGGACCTACATCTTCTCCCATACAATGCCTTAAATGGGGCCATCTCAATATTCTAATGATAATTGTTGTTGTATGTAAACTCAACTAAGAACAAAACTATTCCCAAGTGGACTCTTCAACTGACCGATTCTCCCACTAGACCTTGACACAATCATCAGGACAAATATTTTATAACATAACCATGATAAAATTCTGAATCAATATTGGCTACAATCAGGAGTGAACCTGAAACAACCATCACACACTCATAATGCACAAACCATCATAGATCTTATCAATATTTCATCCTCACAACAAAATATTTCCTCGAGCTTAAGCTATAAAAATATGATCTTTAGACATCAAATAATCATCCAGGAGAATCGAACTCATCTGATCCAAAGATGGAAATGACAAGTAACCACCATCGAGTGATAAACCCAAGCATACAAAACCTCTAACAACACTATCGAAATGCTAGATTAGTAGTTATTATAGACAAACCTTAAGAATGACAAAACTAGACCTCATGGTCCCCACATTCAATCATACATAGCCAAAACATGATATCGATGATGAGATAAATCGTAAGTCTATCGAACAACTGTAAATTTTCATGGTAGCTCTCCTATAAATTCTCATAAGCAAAGTTGTGCGTGTAGAATCACTAGTACACTTCAACTATCCCAAACAACACCAAATCTTCCATAACTGGAATGAACAAGTCTAACCAAGGATGCCACCCTACCAGGAGGACAAACACAGAATCGGTACACCCGATCCACTAGTAGGGACTTACTTATAGAAGCAAAAACACGCAAGCACATAGAAAGTGAATCATACTATAAACCATTCCAGGATGAAGTAGTTGGTCACATCAGAATGTACATAACCAAGGGCTAATAACTGTAGATACTCCTTCAATAGTTCCCATATCAAACATTTTCATTCATCTGACTCTATCTCTTTGATTTTCTAGCTACCCACAATCACCAATTTAGTCTCAATTATAAGTGCACACATACTTGGTTTATCGAACCCCACATGCACTGAAGTCAACACTCTTAATACTAACAAAACATCATAACCACACCGATCATCCACCTTACTCCCAAACCATTATTAGTATCAAAGTATTCTTATCAAATACATGTTCAAAATATGGCTATCTCTCTTTCTAAGCATTTCATGACAAATACGAGTCTCAAACAAGGCTAATAACAATAATTTCAAATTTGATAGTACCTTTCCATCTAAAACTATTAAATCACACCCAAGGTCAACTCAACACCACTTCCACATACCATGTTTTAGCTACCATTCTAAACCATCACATACCTCATGCCAACGCTTAGGGAAATTTTCGATCACTCAAATTATTCTGTATACTATAAGCTCATAACCTCTATTCACCATCAAATGTCTATGTAACACATCTTAAAATTCTATGTAGTCCCATCAATAGAGTAGTATTCACCCAACTCTAAATTCTTAATAACCATGTAGAATTATAGCTCACCTTGTACATCATTCTTAAGTCATCTATCATAATTTGAGCAATCTAACCCCATGTAAAACACTAAATTTTCAATACCTCACTGTTTTTCACCCAAACCAAAACTCAATCTTTATAAGAGTCGATGATAAACTCCTAGTAAGTCTGTACCAAACTAGTTCACATCTCACAGTCATATTTAAAGTCATAGGCAAAAATCAATACAACCTTCAACTACACCCCAAGGGTTTATACGAGAGGTCTTATTCCTTCACTTTTCTCAAATTCTTCCCATGGTGCAAAATTCTTAATATCTCGACCCTTCAATGTATCATACTTTTGTTAATTTCTCTAGCTCGCTTACCGATTTCATCCTTTTACCAACAACCCATGATGTTTTCCCTTATACTCTAAACCAACACTTTTAAGTGAAACCTTTCCTTAGGTCTTTTAACAATAAAAAGTAACATACTTAACAACTCAAACCATGCATAAGTCCGTCAAAATGCCTAACACTCTATTCGATCGATCATTTCTTATCTTACCAATCCATATCTTAGACCAAAAATACTACCACGAACTTAGACTTGAAATAAAAAAATGAATTTTGGTTCCAACCGTGTAACCCAATCCCTTTATCTATCAACATTAACTCATACCTTGAAGATTTTTATGAATTCGGGTATCTTAGCCTATAACTAATCGTCTCTCCATCGATCTTACCATATCCTTCACTACAAGTTCAACCATACTCATTACTAAATTCAAAACTACAAAATAATTTATCATCCCACCCGAGATGAACGTCTGTACACTTCTTTCTTAAGTTTTATCCAATAGCTTTTAACCAATCGGATGAACATGTGACACTATTACCTTAACCAAAACAAAACATATAAAACCATGTGTCTCTAAACCCAATTTTCAACCCCTTCGAAGATACATTTTCAATCCTTTCAATCAGAGAAAATATTCTTGCTCTCACCTCTTTCTGAAGGCTACACATCCCACAAATTTTATCTTATTTTAATTATGACTCTATCTCCTTTAAATTCTATTCGAGCGGTGCCCCAACATCTTCTAAAACCTACCATACAACCACATTACTCACTAAATAGTAGAAAATCACAACCTTAGATACTCACAAGTCTTTATTACCATACAAAATTCATTTAACCAACAAATCCTTATTATATAGTTTCATCCCATTCACAATGCATCACGAACTCTTTTTACCATCATGCTTAGTTAGCCCTTGCCATCACCACGAAGTCAACCCTTTCATCAACAAGACACCTCAAATCTAGTTATATCAATTAAACCAAAGGACTTACTCACTTTTAAATGCACTTTCTTACTAAATTCTTCAATTGCCTTCACCCAAGTATACTCACTAGGATTTTCTTTACCTATAAGTTTGTCATTTTAGTGTCAATCTACCCTTTGAAGCTTAAGATAAAATCACCAGTCCTCATTCAGAACCTCAAGATACATTTTACAACCAAAATGTATCAATACGGTACCAAAGATCCACCACTATAATTTTCCTTTAAAATAATGCTTAATCCAAGCGCCCGTAGTAATAAACTAGTTGGTTTCTCAAATGTGAAAGCAACACCGAATCTCATTATCTAAACATGCCATACCACTGATAACTCCTTAAGTAGTTCGTATTCACACTTGACAATCGATGTATTCGTTTCCACGTAATACTAGTACCGTACTGTGAAAGGCCGTTAAATCCATCACTAGAACACATCGTACTTATCGAGAATATCATACCCAAATAGCCCACACATTTCTACCCATTGAATAACTGCAAAATATTATCGAATTTGTTCTCTCTCTAGCCCAAGCAATTTGCTTTCCTTCTTAGATTCAGTCAATAACAAAAGTAATACACTTCATAACTCTAACCAATTAAGCATCAATGACCCTCTTTGATATACCCTCATCTATGAAATCATAGTAGAGATTCTGACCTCAATTGGTGCAACATAATTTAATCATTCGTTAAGCAACCCATACATATTATGAAAAATTTACAAATTGTAATTTCCAAAGTAATGTCGTTCATTATCTAGTCATCCTTTACAAAACTTCTTGGATGTTGTCGCATATCTAGATAAAGTACAAAATTTGACCTCATAGGCTGCAACACATATCTCTGTTTCTCTATATTCAGGAAACCATCTCTCTTCCTATCGCTCACAGTTTGGGGTATATAATTAGATGAATAAGCTAGAAAATGTTGCCTTAAGTCATATGTAGTGCCTTTACTAATCTGCACTCAATATGAGACTATCACCACATTTTGCGTCTCCCCGAAACTAGTATGTCACAAACTCAACACTAAGCCTCTCCACTATATTCATTTTATGAAGTAGGTCAAAACAATCAACAATGAAAGCATAAGAATCTTCATAATCAATACCCATGAAGAATGAGGGTTTCAGCTTTATGAACTTAACAAAAAAAATCATGTTGATCACTAGTCATTACATGCCATGTAGTCAATTGAGAAAATATACCTATTCCAAGGACACATTTTTTTTCTTTTTGGTGTTGCTATTTCAACTTCTAATACTCGAGTACTAACCATATGTGAAATAGAGTGAAGAAGTTCAAATACCAATTGGATTCGAGTAGCAACATGAAAGAAAAAAGGAATGAAGTTTTCCTAAATTCCTATAGGCTCTCGAAGAAAAGTAAAGGCGTCCCTATACCATTCCGCAAGACTCTAGTAGACGTGTCCTTGTGTGATGAGATCACCGAACCTAACGCTCTGATACCAAGTTTGTCATGACCCAAAACGAGCCATGAGTGAAACCCACACTTAACCTCCTAGTTGGGCGAGTCAAGGAATCCAAACCCCAACCTATATTAATCATTCAACTTACAAAATACTAACCATAATGTAGAAGCTTAAATCTTATTAGTGTAAGAAACACAAATCCATTAAACTCTACTATAAGTCATTCCTAAAACCTGAAAGTCATCACATCAAGGACATTTAATCATCAAATACTAAGTCTAAGAGTATTAAAGACACCAAAATAAATGAATAAAATAGTTTATGTCCAAAAACTAAGGACATCGTGCCATGACCAAGAGAATCCAACACAAGCTAGAATGAATAGCTCACCCTGGAACCTGATGTGCTGGAGACTGGGTAGAGCTTAGGGTGAGTCGAAGTCACTGGTACACTCACTGCACTCCACAAAAAGAAAACAAAGAAAAACACAAGTAGGGCTCAGTACAGGGCAACATGTACTGAGTTTATAACATCGGCCAACCCAAAATAGAAACTAATATGTAATGAATAATAGTATAAAATCAACTATGACACTTAGCAGGTGGCAAGCAGCAAACAACATGAACCAGTGTCAACAACACAAAAGTAAGTACGTAATTAGTCAACAATATCAAGATCACACATGAGGACTCATGCCTCCAAACCAAGCTATTTTTGGAAATTGAGTTCTTTGAGATTGAGTACATTCAATTAATTCAATATGTTTGCCTCTTTAATGTTACCGTGTCGGTATGTGACACCCCGATCCAATAATACCATGTCGAAACGTGACACCCAATCCAATAATACCGTGTTGAAATGTTACACCCTGATCCAATAATACCATGCCGGAACGTGACACCCCGATCCAATAATCCTTGGTCGGAACGTGACACACCGATCCAATAATACCGTGTCAGAACATGACACCCCGATCCAATAATATTGTTAATTTATCACTTATTATCACCACTTTTCACTGCATTAACAATATTTCATCAAGCCTTCTTTATTCAAGGCATCACTTCGATAGAGAGGGTTCAAGATTATAAATTTCACGTTCTTAGGATTTCAGACCAATCACAAACCACACAACCACACAATCAAGTCCATAGAGAACTGCACAATATCACTCATCAATGCATATCAATCACTATTAAGATTCTATCTATCAAATAGAATAAACCATAACCTACCTCAACTGAAGAATCGAAGTCAAGCAAGCTAATTCTCCAATGCTTCTCATTTCCTCAGTGTCTCAGAATATTCACAATCTATCAAGTATATATAATATGTAAGTAAACACGCTCAATTCTGTAACTTAGTTTCAATCGTGATCTCAATTAATATGTCAAACCCTATATTTCTTAAATTCTAGCCTAGGGTTAAGTCTGAATTTCTCCAATTATCATAAATTTAATGATAGCCAACTAATACAATACACCTAATATTTAATTGCATATCTCAATATGTCAAACCAACTTAACTATGAAAAACTCACCAATTCCTAAGAAGTTAACGAGTAAATTATAGATAAAATTTATAGGTTTTCATATATTATTTCTAACCGAGTTTCTCATCCTTTGAACTCAAAATATGATTTTTTGTTAATTGCTAAGTGTAAAACTATTGAAGAACTAAAATATTTGGTCCACTAATCTTATCAGGTGTGCAAACCAATTGGAAATTCGAAATCAATACATGTAATAAAATGTCAATTCTCTTCTTTTTCCTTTCCAAATAACTAACTAATCCTAATTTGTCTTTATTGCATCATATTTTCCCTCAATAACTCGTGCAACAAAAGAAACAAATTTTCAATAGTAACTAGGTGAGCTTTCTATCCTAAAAATTCAATATACATTGAATTTGAATGTTTACCTGAAGCAAAACCATAACTGTTGTGTTCAAGCCGCCGCAGGTAGCTTCTCTCCTACTCTCTTCCACTTTTAAAAATAATAATTATGTATTAAAAGTAATAAACTCCTAACCTATTTTAGTAAATATGGGTCAATTAATATAAGATATTAAATAAACGGAGAAGGGTCTAAAATGACCCTCAAGTATTTGAATAGGTACAAAATTACCCTATATCCACCTATCGGCCCTAAAATACCCATGACGTCCACCTTTCGGCTCAAAAATACCCTCAATGTGAATCCTTTGAGTCATATTTGCCCTTATTTTTAATAGCTCCCTCAAAGTAAATTATTAATTATTTATCTATTATATTGCTTAATGTGATTGGTCCAAATTTAAACCCTTCTCAAATAAATTATAAAATTATATTTTTAAAAATTCTATTTTCTATGAAACCACATATGATTCATATTTTGACCTGATACACTTGAAAATATTATTGAAACAATAATTAATTTAATGATAGCTTCTTATTGGCCTATTTTAAATCAACCCCAATTTATTATAACATTACCCAACTCATAAATAGGGATCCAACTAAAATTCATACTTACCCCAACTGATTGTCCATCTAAAAACAAATTATTATTTTCATTAATATAAAACTTTCTCTCAATTATTCAAATTTCTTGTTCATTCTCTCTTTCATTAACTTGTTAATCTCATATTCTTAATTAGGATATCTGGGACTCAAACTTTAAATGAACTCACATGTTATATTCTTTTAATTAGTAGTATTGTCATGATTGGATGAGGGTGGCGATAAGAGAAATGATTATTTTTATTCTTTTATTTTTAATTTTGGGTACACACAAAAGAAAAATGTAATATTGGTATATATTTGCTTAATTAAGTCATCTTTTATTGAACTAAATATTTCTATATGAATGCTCATTATTTTGCTTCTTTTTTCTCTCTTGTTTGTAATAAATTTTATAAAAATATTTAAAATGATGGATAAGATCCAAATAGAAAAAAAGAAAAGGAAGTGATAGGAAGTGAAGGGCCGGGGAGGGAGGAGTGTAAAGAGTAGATGCCTAACCTTTTTATAATTTTATATTTACTATGAAATTCAAAATTAAGTCAATCATGTGAACTTATATATTAAGTAATTTCAAATTATTTTAACGAAAAAGGGGCTAAATGACCTTAAACTATGAGATTTGGTTCAATATTACCCTCCACCCACCTAATGATTATGATCTGTTAGACATAAGGGTATTTTTGAGCCGAAAGGTGGACATCAGGGGTATTTTAGGGCCGATAGGTGGATGAAGGTTAATTTTGTACCAATTCAAATACTTGAGGGGCATTTTAGGCCCTTCTCCATTAAATAAATTGTGGACTTAGCCCATTAACCACCAACTAATAAAAATTATCTATTTAATAGATATCCACCAACTAAGTAATCCTAATTAAATAACTCATTCAAAATTACCATTTAAATCTACGGGAAGAGATGAAATAGTTCTAGTACTCAAAAGGAACTAACGGATCGTTAAAAAATGTACCCACAACATCTAGATCTATCACAAAATATATTAATTTTAACTCACATAAACAATTATTTCTCTTTTAATGGGCAAACCTAAGATGATCAATCTCCCTTATTAGAATTTTCATCCTTAAAGTAAAAATAAATAAAAACAAATGGTTGCACAAAGAGAGGGAATTTTTTTAAAAAGCTTATATCCATAAAAAATAAATGACTTGTCTGCACAAAGAGAGGGAATTTGGACTTGTCTGGAAGTTGTAACTGCTTGAGTGTCGTGAAACTTGTTGTGAAAAGAAAGTCATCACGAGATTAGGTGCAAGGGTCTAGATAGATTGTGATTTGGTTCGTAAGCGAGAAATCTGAACGTGCGTTGCGACCAACTGATTACCGTGTGAGAGTTTGGGTATATCTTGGGGATATATGTGTGGTAGTGTTGAAACGATGTAAAAGGATTCTAAAGTGTGTACTTCGTTGGGTTGACCGGGGGGTAGACAATGAGTGTCCGAGCTAAAGGGATTTTCTTAAATACCTAGTTATAGCCGGGAAATCTAGGGGAAATATAGAAAAGAGAGGAACCCCATAAATTGTTGGCAGGGGTTCTGTTTCCTCGGAGCCACTGGGCGAGATAATCTCACTAGTTCGAGACTTCCAGTGTGGGATTTCTCCCGCCAAAGCAGGATAGGGCAAGACAAAATCTCAGCCCTATCTCTCATATTTTCTCTTAGTCACAATTATGGACCTCGAACCATACCCGAACTAACCCCCGCGATCTAATTCAGTCTTCAGCAATCGAATATAAGTCATAAAGTGTGTTAAAATTATGGAGAACCTGGGCATATGAGGAGGAAATTAGCGTGGTCGCGGAGGCCGGGGAAATGGTAATGTAGGTAGAGGATTAGTGCATCCAGGCAAGGAGGTTGCCCTTCAAGATGACAGGGATTAGTTTTATGTTTTTTCGGGTAAAACCGAGTTTGAGGGTGTGATGTAGTGGTCACAAGTGCTACTCTTGCCTGTGCCCAGATGGCTATTGTTTTGTTTGAACCGGGTTCTACTTATTCGTATGAGTCAGTTCAATTGCCTTGGGATTTGATGTGGTTTGTGATATATTTGATGTCCTCATCTATGTTTCTACCCCAGTTGAAGAGTCAGTCATAGTCACCAATATGTATCGGGTTGTCCTGTTGTGGTTATGGATTTTTCAGATTTGGGTTGATTTGGTTATGCTGGATATGAGAGACTTGATGTACTCTTAGGTATGACTTGGTTGTCCCCCTATTATACAGGGCTTAATTGTAGTACTAAGTCGGTAACTCTAGAGATCCCCGGCAGGGAAAGATTAGAGTGGGAATGGGTGTACAAGCCTAAGCTAGCTAAGATAAGATCTTTCATTTGGGCAAGAAAACTGGTAGAGTAGGATTGTTTGGCATAATTGGGTCATATTCGGGATGTTGAGGTTGAGTCTCCCTCTATTAAGTCTATTTCTTGGGGTGTCAAAATATAGAGAAGTGTTTCCTACTGATTTGTCTGGTATGTCTCTGGATAGAGATTTAGATTTCCGCATTGACTTGGAAACTGGCATTCACCCATTTCCATCCCTCCGTATTTTATGGCTTTGGAAGAATTAAAAGAGCTTAAGGCTCAAATCCAATGGCTTCTTGATAAAGATTTCATTCGTCTTTGTGCTTCCTTGTGGGGTGATCCTGTCTTGTTTGTTAAGAAGAAGAAGGGTGGTATGAGGACTGGTGAATTTATCTTAAGCCATAAAGAAGTGGATTTATACAGGAATGACCAACTTATGGATAAAGAAAGTCCCATTGAGTATACCTGGGTGAAGGAAATTGAAGCATTTAGTAAGAATGTGCGTATAGAATTGGGTTAGTCCTTTGAATTGTGACGGGATGCAACTATATAATAAAATTGTTGGTTAAGTGATTTTTTGTATAGTAACTATGACTTGCGAGTATCCAAGGTCGTGGTTTTCTAATAATTGGTGAGTAACGTAGGTGTATGGAAAGTTATAAGAGATGGTAGGACACCACTCGAATAGAATGTTAAAGAGATAGAGTTATAATGAAGGAAAATATAGTAGAATGTAGTACAGACTTTAGAGAGAGGCGAGAGCAAGGATATTTTATTGGATTCTTAATGCTAAAGAGGTATCTTCATAGGGGTAGATAATTGGGTTCATAGACGTGTGATTTTATTGTTTTGTTGTGGCTATGGTAATATTGTCATGGGTCCATCAGATGGGTTAAAAACTATTGAAAAAGACTTGAGAAAGGATTGTGTAGACATTGGCTTGAGCGTGATGATAAGTGTTTTGTTTTTGTTTTTGAGTTTAGTAATGAGTACGATTGAATTGTTAGCGAAAAATATTGTAAGATCGATGGAGATGCGATCGATGATAAGCGGAGATCCATGATTTCATAAATATCTTCAAGGTATAAGCTAATGTTGATAGATAAAGGGATTGTGTTATACGGTTGAGTTGCAATTCAGAGTTTTCATTGTAAGTCTACATTTGTGGTGATATGTTTGTCGAGGTACGAATTGGTAAGGTGAGAAATGATCAATTGTATCAGGTAGCGAAGCTTTGAAAGGATTTACACTTGGTTTGAGTCGTAAAGTTTATTACTTTTGAATGTTAAAGTATCTAAGAAAGGGTTTCATTTAAATGTGTTGGTTTAAAGTAAGGTAAATGGTCGAAGTGTTCATGATTGTTGTGAGTATGATTCACTAGCTAAGCCCACGTGTGTTTTCACTTTGTGGGTGGATCCCTAGTGGTGGATGATGAGGTGTATCGATCCTGCGATGTTCTCTTGGTTGAGTTTGATGATTTGGGAAGACGTGGTTATTTCAGATGACTTATATGATTCTATCTTGGAGTTTTTAAAGTATTTTAGTGGTTTTACGTATATCACCTTGCTTATAAGAATCCATAGAAGAGTTACCCTGTGTAATCTATGGTTATCCGACAATCTTAACATTTATCTAGTCGTCGAGGTCATGTACTGATTGTGTGTGGTTGAATGTGGGGATATCATTGGGTCCAATTCTACTGTTCTTAAGAGGTAATCTACAATTGCTAAATCCAGCACTCGATAGTATGGTTAGAGGGGTTGTATGCTTGGACATATCTATCGATAAGTATATGATGTTTAAAGAACAAATGTTTATAACTTAAGCTCATGGAAAATTGGGTTGTGAGATGGAGATGTTGATAAGAACTATGATTGGTTGGGTATTATGATTGTGTGTTGGTTGGTTCAGGTTCACCTCTAATTGTGGCGAGTTTTGATTTAATATTTTATCATGGTTGTGTGAGAAAGGATTCATCCTTAAGTATGTGTCAAAGTCCTTGATAACATGTTGCAGACATGTGTATGATCAACTTGGTGGTTATTGGAATAACTTTGTGGTTGGCTAAGTGTCCATAAAACAATAATTATTACTTGAGTATTGTGATGACTTTATTTATGCAGTGTATGGAAGGATGTATAGGTATTCAATTGGTTGGCTGGGGACGAGGATTATATCATAAAGTGAGACTCAGTGTTGTTAAACAAGACCTTCGGTGTGAGGAAGAACCGGTTGAAATTCTTGATCATGATGTCTGAAAGCTAAGGACATGCTAGACAAGTATTCCCAGTAATTCGACGTTTCAGATACTACTCTACCCTTACGTTAACCAGTCTTCCCTAGTTGATCACTCGGGGACGAGTGATGGGTAAATTGGTATCTATTATAATGACCTGATTTCGTCATTAGGGTAAAGCCAATGGAGAAAGAATTGGGGTCAGAAAACTTTTGCTAGTAGCTTGGAATTTCATGTCATGCACCAAGCCTTCAACCTGGGCGGGACTGGCACTCAAGAACCATTGCTGGCCCCAAGCGAACGCTTGGCCTGCCTTACTTACTCAGCAGAAGACTTAAAAGCATAATACAATGATTCAATGAATCTCTACTCAACTGTTTCAAAATACATAGAACGTTTAAAGGTCAAACATTCAACTTGACCAAAGTGGCAACTCAAGTCTTAACATATGAAATAATAATGTAAAGACAACTGACTACTAACTGTCTATGAAGCCTCAAAAACAAAGAGGGATGTCGGGACAGGACCCCCGATCATCCTAACAACTGAAATAAGCAAGCAATAAACAAAACATAACCAAAGGGATTCTTTGGAAAACAAGGAGGCTCACCAACTGACTCTAGGTGCTCAACTTGATCAACGATGTGCTGGATGCTGATATTGCTTACCTGTGCTTGTATCATAAGAAGATGTGCGAGGGGAATTCTAAAACAAGACATAAGCTTGAAAGGAACTAAAGAACTTACCTGGCTTAACATAACTCAACATAACTTAATTCATTTCAATATAAAGCAGTTTAAAACAAGTGCAATATAAAGAAAAGTTGTTTAAAACATGATGTCAACTCTGTGTGTATACAAAGATACATATAACTCTGAAATGTATGTAAAAATACAATAAACTGTGTATATAAGAAAATAATTACTTCTGTGGGAGTTTCTCTAACCGACAACCATCACATAAGAGTTATTGTGATGATACAACATTTTGCCTCACGTTGCCAAGGTCATCCTATACCTTGCCGAGGATATAAAACCTGAACTACTAAGTGGATCCACTAGTCTATGCTAAAAAGCACTAACAAAAATCATCTAAAAAGTATGACCCATAGTATGTTACGTCATTAAAGATCCTTCTTGTAGAACTCATATGAACAGATAATACTTGCAACTCAGAATTTAATGACCTAATAAATAACCGGAATCTCGCTTCCTCAGTCGTCACCAATTGAGTAGCATATCTAGACAAAGTATGGAACTTGGTCTCATAAGCAGCCACAGTCATACCACCTTGCTTCAAAGCCATGAACTCATCCTTCTTGCGATCCCTCAAAGTCCTAGGCACATACTTTTCTAGAAACAGAGCATGGAATTGGGTCCAAGTAAGTGGAGGTAAACTTGAAGATCTACATTCCATATAAGCTATCCACCACTGTTTAGCCTCACCTTGAAGTTGAAACGACACAAACTCAACCCCATATTGATGGAAAATTCCCTACATATGAAGCCTCTCATAGCAATCTAAGATGAACTCATACGCATCCTCATTCTCAGAACCAAGAAACACAGGAGGCTTTACTATCAGAAACTTAGTCAACATTTCATGCTCATTACGAGTCATAACAGAACTCAACAAGGGACACAAGAAAGCATCTTTACCTCCAGTCCCACCAACCTTGGCGCAGTGCTAGCAATAGGAGGTTTAGTAGGAGGTTGAGTTGCTTGAGCGGAAGGAAGCACTCTAGGACCAACCAACCCTTTCAGGAATGACATGATCTGTCGAGCCAACACTAGGTCTATGGGGGGAACATCGGTAGTCTCGGCCTCCACCTCTTTTTCTTGTCCCACATTCTCAACATTCTCAACATCAATATTCTCAACATCAACATTCTCCACTTCAATCTCTTTATGATTCCCATTCAGGGGAGCATTCTCAACATGAGTTCCATTTCCAGCAGGCGCTACTCCTCAACAGCCTCTACCCCTAGCTCTTCCTCTACCCTTGCCTCGACTGCCACCTCTCGCTGCAGATTCCTCAGCTGGAGTATTGACGGAAGCTACGGGGTAATGCCGTTGAATCTAGTGTTAACCATCTGCGGACAGAAGATTAAAGGAGGTTAGATACCAATTTGAATCGCCAGATACCAATTGGAATCAAATCATAGCACGAAAGGAAACAAGATAAAATAGAGAGATTTCTTAAAGTTCTATAGGCTCTCGAAGAAGAGTAAAGGCGTCCCCTTACCATTCCGCAAGACTCTACTAGACTTATATTAATGCATCGAGATAAACGAACCTAGGCTCTGATACCAACTATTTCACGACTCAGACCATCGTGATTGGCACCCACACTAACCCTCTGGTGGGAGAACCACTACTACAACTCAACCCAAGCAACTAAAACAAAACTAAGGCATTTAAGTTACGGAAGCAAGTTAAATACTAAGGAAATAAATAGAGTTCCCATAAGAAGTAACAAAAGTCTAAAAATAATAAACTAACATAGCTGAAGTAATGCCTAGAACCTGAAAGTCAATGTAGCAAACCATCTAAAGTTCAACAAGTCCAAACAAGAAGGGATGCAACCCCAATCTAATGAACTAATCAACTAACTAGAACATAGTCTAAGTCTGGAATGGTGGACATAGACGAAAGAGAACTCATGGCAGCCCAGAAGAATTGGCTCACCTTTGAATTCGAACGATTACTGATCTCCTAAGCAAGGTCTATCAGTATCTGCTTGAAGATGCCCTGAACTCAACCAAAATAAGAGCAAGTGCAGTATCAGTCCACAACCACAATGTACTAGTAGGATCACACGGCTATCCCACTAAGTGCAATATACATAAGTCAAACAACAGTATAATCACATGCATATATCGAACATATACAATATCATCAACATTACGAATAATTTCACATCTCTGAAAATATACAATTTTGACAAGTCATTGGTCCTCTCATGGAACCCAAACCCAAAAAGTTATCATACCAGAACGTGGTACCTGATCCAATGATTATGTCAGAACGTGCAATTGATCCCATAATTATGCCGCAACGTGGCAATATATCCAAGTTAGTTATGTCGGAACGTGGAAACCAATTCATTCAACACACCACAATCACAATCACAATAACAATCACAATCACAAGTATATCTTCAAGATCATACAATTACGTCATGATTTCATGGTAACCATCATTCATCTATCTCATTTACAACAAGTGTTATCAATAATGCAACAGTCATATACATACATGTATCATAATGACGCAAGAACAAACATACATCACACAATCGTAGAATCACAATAATCACCTACCTCAAAACAAGCTTGAAACCCTAATAAACTTGATCCTTCCCTTTCTGGATTCGTTCCGCCTATCCTTGGTCTACAAACAATCATAATAAAATGGGAATCAATAAACAATCACTAATTACCCGGATTACCAATAATTCTATGAACCCTAGATCAAACCTATGATCCCAATTATCCAAAATATGGTTGTTTCCACCATAGAATCTTTAACAAAACTCTCCCCCATCAATATTCACCCCCACTCTATTATGTTCTACAGATTGAAAAATGGATTTGGGGAGTGAAAAGCTTACCTTTAACCTCAAGAATGGTGAAGAATGAGTAGGAGTCGCCTGGGGTTAGTTCCTTAGCTCTAAAAATTGAAAAGTACCAAATAAGATCATTTAGGGGTTTATTTACGACTTTAAGTCGCGTCGAACCCGCCAGTGGCCCTCAACCCACTGCACTGGCCCCACCAGAGCGACATCAATCCCGCTGAAGTGGCTTGCACTGAATATGTAAGCTATTCAAAGAATTCCAAGACCCCCATTCACAACGCACATCTAACGAACGACGATCATAAAATACCTATTACGCTAAGATCGATTCTGGGAGTTCTACTCTCCCGAATTTAATTCCGTAAAGTCTTACGGGTTCTTTAACGAGTTATCTAACTACACATGTAATCAAAATCATAATTAACTTACCCGGTTGTTACCAGATTTCCCTTCACCTTAAAGACTCCAATTTAGTTCAAATCTGGACTAGGTTGGAAAAATTCCAAATACTACGCAAAAGTTTTTCGGCCTCAAATTTTCCCTCGTTGGCATTTCTATAATGACAGAAACATGTCGTTACATTAGAGTTTCTTTTTAACATAGTGTGATGGATATTTGAAGAAATCATCAATGTTGACAAAGAATTTGTAAAGAAGAAGAACTCTAAAAAATAAAAATAAAAAATGTAAAAGCTTTAAAGAAATTGGGGTCACCAATAAAAAAATAAAAAAGAAAAAAAATACATAATTAATATATTAGAAATTATAATACTTAATTATATAATGACCAAAAAAATAGTGCCATTTGTTTAAACTGGTAATTTTAACATAAATTTTCTTCTTCTCACACACCTTAAGGAAGGTGAAGACACTTTGTGTGTCATGTCACCTTCTAAAGGAGTATTAATATCACTTTGAATAAGATTAGGTGTGTAATAGGTTATCACATTAGTTTAAGAGTGTAACTGACTTTTCAGGACAAATTCACGGGGCAATTTATGTGTTTCTATTGGCATATCTAAAATCTTGAAATACCATTTTAATAGAGATTAAAATATTTTAGTAATATTTGATTTGAAAAATAACAATAAGGATGATAGTAATTATAGAAAGAATTTATAAAGGGGTGATGTAAAGAATATAAAATAGGCTAACTTTAGGACTTATTCTATAGTTACATTAATTTTGTTAATAAGATAATAACACCACCCCTACTTATTTTCTTGAAAAAAAAATATTTCCAAAGGTTATTGTTTTAGCCTATAAACTAGTTTCGAATTCATTTAGAATTCTAAACCATAAATTTTCTTTTCCTCAACTTAAAAGGGCTAGGTGAATATTATTATAGCCTTTAAAGTAGTTTCGAATTCATTAAGGAGATAAGTTTTCCTATCTCTTAAGATAAACAAATATCTTAAGCCGGGTGTAACTTTCAAGAGTAAAAGAAGTAACAGATCTAGCGAAATTGATAACATCCATTTTTGGCTTTAAAATGATGTTCATTCTTCCTCTTGAAAGTAGTATTTAAAATCAACTTTTTGGACCCAAACTATCGTAGTTTCAATCTCTCAAAGGATAGCGCTTTAGTTTCAAAATATGCACTTTTAAGTCGTAGAAGAAATAGGTTTTAAACTAGGGAAACGACATAGATTCCCCCTTGAACTTGTAACGAAAAGTCAGTTACACGCTTAAACTATCATGACAATCTATTACACACCTCTGCTATTTAAAAGTGAATTTATTTACCCCCTAAAGCTGACATGGAAAAATAATAATAATTAAAAAAAAATCATGTGTCTCAGATCATTATTAAACTAAAAAGAAGAATCAAAATATTTCTT
>JAJOOE010006523.1:0-43717 GCA_036250405.1 Solanum raphanifolium
AATTCATAATTGTCGATAAAGAAATCATGAACTTACGTAAAGAGAATAACAAACCCAGAAATTTAACTTGAATTGCAAAGCCAAAATCTTCAAAACGAACTTGGGAAATCAATAATTGCTAGGGTTGCAAACTAATCTCCAAACTTACAAAGTAAAACTAGAATAATAATGTCTAACCCTCAAAAACGAGGTTTACATGTCCTATTTATAGAAAACAAGTCCTAAATAAAAAAGGAAACAATTTAAGGAAAGTTTTGTTCAGGTACGCGTCTTTGATTCACGAAACCAACTTACGGACCGTCGATGGATCTACGGTCCGTAAGTCCCTTCCGTCACTCGGGACTTAGAAATTATTTAAGCATCCAAAAATCAGCTTCTTGAAGCAAACAACGGACCAACAGTACGGACCGTAGATCGACCTACGGTCCGTCAATCCCCTCCGTAGCTCTATACTTAGAATCTTCAAAAATCAGGTACTGGAACCCTTGCAGTATCACTCTACGGATCAACAGTACGGTCCGTAGATCAGTCTACGGACCGTCAATGGGCACCGTGGTTCCACACTTGGTCAGATTTCCCTGAATTGTCCTCACTACCATGTCTGCTGATCTACGGTCATAAACTATGGACCGTGAATGGATCTATGGTCCGTAGATCACCTCCGTGGATGCCCTTTTTCTGCAATTCCTTCAGTTGTCTCTAATCTTCCGCGCCTGAACACCTTTCCTGCAAAACATGATAAAAACACATAAAAACCAATATAAAAGGGCTCTAGACACACACAACTTGTAAGTGAAATGTATTAGAAATATCGTAAACTCACTACGGTCATAACCTACGGACCGTGAATGGATCTATGGTCCGTAGATCACCTCCGTGGATGCCCTTTTTCTGCAATTCCTTCAGCTGTCTCTAATCTTCCGCGCCTGAACACCTTTCCTGCAAAACATGATAAAAACACATCAAAACCAATATAAAAGGGCCCTAGACACACACAACTTGTAAGTGAAATGTATTAGAAATACCGTAAACTCACGGTATATCATGCCTTACCCTACTCACTCTCTCGAGTTGAGTCTTAGGACATGGGACTAGGGTTCACCCTCTCGGGATGAATCTCATGTCGACCTACTCCTAAGGCCATCAGTCTATTGGTCTTGGTTTCGTGACCTCCCTCTCGGGCAAGCCGAAAACACATGGGTGGTTTTGTATCTACAACTACAAACCCATTAAATTAAACCAGAACCACTAGGTGAAATCACCATTAAAATACATCTACCCTATCAGCTAGCAAGACCCAACAACAATATCAAAACATATTTCCTAATCCTGGTTAGGCAGCTGAAAATATATTTGTCCTCAAATATATGACAATAATCCATAGGTCAAATTAAAAAAAAGATAGAGATAGGGATAGAGAATAATCCTGGTTAGGCAGCTATTTCCAGTTGGAGTCCTTCAACTAATGTCTCGTAAAGCAGAATATATGCTAGGGACGGTTGGTGCATCGCCGAGTGATCCATTAAACTCTGTACAACTTTTCTTTGCATTCCAATACACCTATCTTCAACCCACGCTCTCGATTGATCAATCATCTACCTTTTTGTTTGTTGGCCTATAGCTTATCTAGTTCATTCACACTCGGTGACATCGCTTTGACTTATGATTCGGCTCTTCGCCAAACAAACTTTTACTTTGCTGAGTTTTACAGAACATCTCAGCAGTTGTGGATGTTCAAACGGAGATGACCATTGGGGTCTCCAATCAGGTAGGCAAATCGCTGAAACCTTCCTGAGCTCATCGAGTTTTACAGACTCCAGGCTAAGACGGTGTCTTGCGTCAAATGGTTAAATAACATTGATCACCAGTGTCTTCGACAACTCGCCAACTGGGTCTGCTGCTCGCGATTCTGCACCTCTTTGGCACCTACCACACTTTAATCTGTAAAACTAAGACACTATTATTTTACTAGTACACAAATATAAGATAATAAGGGGTTTTGGGTTGCCTCCCAAATATCGCCTTAGTTAACATCGTGGCACGACGCAAGTTAAGAATTTAAGCTTCATTATTGAAGCCACCCACATCATGATTAGGTAACCCCTGGTTTTAATGTGTGTGAACATGGGGTAATGCCTGCTCCATAAGCTTTTCTATCTGCTTGACAACTTTGGAGTGAGACTAAATTATGCGCTTTATGCCTTCAGTGTCCTCTTTCAGTTCGTCTAGCGTTCCATCTTGCTCACTCAACTTAAGTAGAATGGTTGAGAGCATTTCCTCAGTGCGTTCCACCTCCTTGTCCCAATAACTCTTTCTTTCACCAATTGGGGCACATTTATCCTTTTTCTTGAACTTAGATTCGATCTTCATCACCCTCTTGGCCAATCCATCCACTTGTGTCCTCAGCGTGGCCAGCATAAAATCTTTCTCAATCTCTCACTCAGCTTCAGCCATATGGTCTAGCAACCGAGCCACCATCATGTAGGGAATATGTGCAATCCTTCTTGGAATTAGTTGATCAAGTAACTACTTGTTTCCGAGGTAGAGGCTTCTGTAGAAGAAGTCCAGAAGAACCATGTCAGGGATGCAATGATTTAGGGCTTGAGCTATTAGCCCTTTGAATCCTGCCCACAATTTATGTATTTTGTTCTCCCTCCAACTGCTTGAAGGTCAATATGCAATCTCGGATCCTTATTACCTTTAATGGAGGAAAATCCATTGATTTGTGGGTGCTTATTCAACCAAGTTAAACCTTGCTTAAAAGCACAACTTAACAGAGTAAGATCAAGAGTAAGGTTAGTAAAACTACGGCTAAAATAGAACGAAAATTTTACTTAGCTACAATTTCTCAAGTAACACCACTCCCTGGCAGCGGCGCCACTTTGATGCTTATCGTGACTAACGACACTAACCTATGGTATGAGTGTCTACGATCGTCGATAGTATAGTAACCCAACTAAAAGTTGGGGTCGTGTCCCAAGGGATTGGTTTTGAGAATTGATAGGAAAATAAAATTAAACTCTAACTAGTCGTAGCTAAAGTCATTAACGACTAAAAACATAGTAAATTAAAGGGGGTGACACGAAAGTGTCAAATATCAATTGGGGGTTTTGTCACAAGTAGTAAAAATAGCAAAACTTAACAAGAAAATCAAGTATAGGGAAATGTTCTTGGGGTGTGACCGTAATACAAGTTGAGATAAATCGTTGGGTACATGATTTCAATAGGAAATTTGCAAGATAATAGTGACTAGGCTAAGCTTTAGATGGAAATAAGTTCCCTCTCGGGCAACTTACCCCGTTTCAAATGGGTTCCTCTCGGACACCCATTTGCCGCATGAAGACCAGCCTACGCCTTACCCCACTCACTCTCTCGAGCTGATTGTTAGGATATGGGACTAGGTCTCACCCTCTGGGGCTGAACCTCATGTCGACCAACTCCTTAGGCTATCAGTCTAGTGGTTTTGGTTTCGCAACCTCCCTCTCGGGGAAGCCGAAAACACATGGGCGGTTTTGTATTTGCAACTACAAACCCATTAAATTAAACCACAACCACTAGGTGAAATCACCATTAAAATACATCTACCCTATCAGCAAGCAAGACCCAACAACAATATCAACACATATTTGCTAAATCACACCCCAAGAACAAGGGTTTTTAGACACACATCAAGAAATAACAAAATACACCTAAAATGATACTAAAATCAAATGGGTATAAGAAATTAAACCTTGATTTAAGGAAAGGAAGAAGAAAGGAGAAGACCCACTTCCAACTTGGGGAAGATGAAATCCTTCTCTCTTCAAGTCTCCCACAAAACCCTTTCCAATCTTGAGAGAAAATATTTAAAAACATACTATTCTATTCTGAAAATAATAATAATGGTTCGGAACTTATAAAATTAATAACAAGTTTAATATTTATAGACTTCAGAAAATAGCGCTGGTGGATCTTTCGGTGAAGTTAATCGATGCCGCAGAATGACTCGGTGACTAGCCCTTCTTCTGTTTCATCGCCGTTTCATGCTTGCCTTCAGCATCTTCACGTTCTGAACCATTGGGCGGTATAGTACTGCTTCACAGAACTTTTTGATGAAGCGCCGACTGCTCCTTTCATCGCCTTTTTTATCCTCTTCCTTCAGGGTTTCGCATACTGGAACAAAGGGTGGAGTCTGTCCTCTCACCAAATCACCAAAGGTTCTTGGCGATCACTACTAAAAAAACAGTGTTTAGCGACCGATAAAATCCATCGCAATTAGACATATATCCGTCGCTAAACTGTATTTGCGACGGATTGGCGATGAAAGGTTGACCGTTATAATTTTGCTCATAGCTAACCCCTTAGCGACGGACAAATTGATTCCGTACCAAGATTAGCGACGATCTAGCGACATATGGTATCCGTAGTAAAATGGTAGCGACGGAAAGTTTTGTCGCTAGATTTATATATTTCATTAAAAATTACATAAATGAATTCGTCGTCCTATAATTTTACGACGAAATAATATATCGCTAATCCGTCGCAAACTTTTGGCAACCAATTATTATTTGTCGCAATCTGTCACCAATTTTAATTCTTTAACTATTTCCAAAATCCATCGATATTCCGTCGTTAAATTTGTCGCAGGTATGATTATTTCTATTCATTTTATTTATTTATTTAAAATATATAGAAAATGTAAATTATTAAACATCCTAATAATAACAAATATTCATATAACATAAATGTTACTTCATATATAACGTGTGCACCAAAACATATATTTATTTAATATTAAGTCCAAAACAAGCATCTAGCAATTACAAATGTTTAGAACTCATAATTGTTACTGCATAATTTGTTTTCCTTTAACAAAAAACAGACATGAAAAACTAATGCTAGGGAGAAGAAATATGGTCATCATCTGAAACAACCTTATTAGGCACCATATGTGTTGCTGATGATGCGTCACCAATAGGAGTATCAGCTAATTGATGTGATGGTAAAGAAGTTACACCTTGTATGCGCTCAAGTAATATAGGAATCATGTGATCAGTCAATGTAGGAATCATGTGATCAGTCAATGTAGGAATCAATTTCTTCACGAAATCATCCATATTTTCCATTGGTGCAAATTGAGAAACAGATGGTGGTACTGATGATGAAGCATCAAATTGAGAAGAGATACAAAGATTTGGTCTGTAGTAACTTTTTGCTTGAGATCGAAGACCATATATTCTACTTTTCTTTTCTCCACCTGCAGCTTGATAATATGCGTCACGTTGATCAATATCAAATTCAGACTCAATTTTCTCACGTAATATTTCTTCATATCTTTCCTGCAATAAGTAGAGACATTAAAATTATAATAAAGAATACTAACTATCACTTTCACCAAATAAAAAGAATATGAATGTCAAAGTTGATAATTTTATAAATTCGACTTACATGAACAATTCATGCTCGCTTATTAACAAAAGTTTTTTCATCATGACCAAGTGTGTGGACATGCAAATGGAGTTCACTTGGTGTTGGGTCTCGACCCTTTTGAATAGCCTACCCCAAATTTTTTTTTAGCCTAGTTATGTTATGAACAATATGATATAATTAGGTAAAGTATTTCAATAAACACAAAAAGCCTATTTGATTTCAGTGAGGAACCCACAATTGAGGCTGCCCCTATGGCAGAAATAATGCTAACAATTCAAATCGTGCCTCTAAAGATGAAGTAGCCAACATTTGTAAGAATGGAGATATCTTTCATAACGTTCTTATGCAAGATTCAGTTTCAAAAATCGGTGACATGGGGCCAAAGACTGTCTAGAAATAGTACTTGGTGACAAAGAAAAAGATTCAGATTCAAATTCAAAAATCGAGTTCTATAATAAGAAGTTATTCATATTCAAACTATTGCATTCAATGTCACAAGACAATCTAAAATATTAAGCTCCCTTCTTCTATAAGCAAGACCCATTAAGGCTCTTACAATAAAAAATAGATTCTAAGGCAACTAACTGTTATAAGCTTATAGAGGTAGTACTGGTGAAAATTTTCTGAACAATTAATATGTACCTATACTCATGTATTGGATATATTTTTTTAAGCCGAGAATTTATCGAAAACCATCTCTTATCTCACAAAGGTATAAATAAAGTCTACGTACATCCTACTCTCTCTTAATTTTACTATATTACGTGCTATTGCTAGCCAATATCCAGGCAGAATATATCTCCATTTTCTTATGCCATCTTTGTACACATTCAAGCAAAACTTTTACATGTAAAGTTCAAATCTATCAATTTTTCCCTGTAACTTTTTATTTTCTCTATCCAACTATTATAATGTGGGGCTTTCATTTTTAAGTTTTTGCAGTCAACATACAGTTCTAGCCAATTTATCTATTTGATTTTGTTCGCCTTATGTCCAAATTTACTATCATAAAGAATACAATTAAGAGTTTAAAAATAGAAAGTGTCATCAACAACAATTGTATGTTGCACCCAAAACAGATGCACTGCAACAACAATCCCAAAACATAATTGAACAAAAAAAAAAAGGCACTTCTACTATTTGTGTACTATAGACTTTTAGTAATGACTAGAAGATAAGGAAAATGTATTTTGTCGAAGAATATATATTGCATGAAATATATACTTACAAGTTTCTTACGATGCTCCCCAATGGAGATAGATCCACATGTATGAGTTCCGACAGCAGCTTCTCTTCCTCCACGATGATTTGTTTCTGATTTTGTAACATTCTCAGGAGCTTGCCAAAGCCTCATCCAATTTTCCCACACAATATCAGTTATATATCCAGGATCAGTTCCATTCTTTTTTATTCTATATCGTAGTGATGCCTTAATATCCCATTGTCTTTTCACTACATTTTCATTAGTTGAAGAGTCCCAATAGAATTCCTTCTGAAATTAGTTTGAAAAGTAATAACATGAATATCATATCTATAAAAAGTTTATCACTTTCTTAAACTCAATTATAATGAAACAACATACCTTGAATTCTCCAAAATAAAAATCTTTTACAGGTTGCGAGACATCTTTCCAATTGATTCTATTGGGATCAAGTTCATTTTTGAAAGACTTAGCTATGAATGTAGTGCATTTCGAAGAAGGCTCCAATCTGTATAAATTGGAGGAAATTACTTAAATACATATGTATCTTATTAAAAATATATATATTAATGATATTATAAACATGAACTAACTCTTTAGGAGTAAGAGTAACAAATGTTCTCCGCTGCCCACGATTATTGGACTCACCTTCACCAATTGTGTTGTTTTGAGTAGATGTACCCTCTCCTATTTGATTACTCTCATTAGGTGTAATAGGAGATGATTCAACAATGGTTGGAATATTATTGTGATTTGGCATTTGAACGGGTGGTGTACTGCTAGCTCCTAGTATTTGAACTTGGTTTGTATGTTCAGGACCACCTATATTGGAACTTGTACCATCTTGTTGAGGACTAACTGTTGTGGGAATAGGAACAGTAGGGATTTTTGGAGTAATGGCAGAATTACCGCGACCTGAGGATTTTCCTACACGACCTGCACTACCTCGACCTCTGCCTCGAGTCATATCTTCAAAATATGTAAGTATTGTAAGATCAACACTTGTAAAAGATCGATTACTTTTAAATAAAGTTTATCAGTATGCCCAAATGTTACTAAATTTCATGCATATGGCATTCTGAAAATTGGAGCCAGAATCTCCTGCAAATTTTAAACATATGACTAAACAGTCTTTTCGAAGTAAAATTCCGCACATATAAAGTCAAAATTGGGGGAGGAAAACTATAATCAACTAAATAAATGCAACTGAAAAACAAGACTAGCAAATATCATTGCAGCTACTACAGTATGTTTAAGATTTGAAGAAAGTAAAAAAGAACACGAGAAGAAAGAGTAACTCATCCCACGATAGTGAAGCTGAATACGTAATAGTAAAGAAAACAAAAAATAAAAAGTTATCGAAAACTTACCTTCCTAGTTGCAGCAGTCGAAGAGAAAAGGAAGAAGTCGCAATAGTTGAGAATAACCAGGTGAACTCCAAATTTTGAGGAAAATCTATAAAACAGAACGCAACATTAAAAAATAGAAATCTCAAGTTGAATAAACAAAACAAGATTCTTAATCATATCGAATAGAAGAAAAAGTCATTCAAATATGATTACATTAAAAAAACATAAACTAAGGAAATAATAATATTATAAAAAATTACTACACACAAAACATATTGTTGATACAATAACATATTGTTATTAAGAACTAGTCACTATCTAAATCTTCTTCAAATTCTCCCTCATTCTCCTCAATTTCTTCAGATTCATACTCCTCCTCAGTTTCATACTCCTCATCTATAGATTCTCCAGGGATTTCAGAATACTCTGGATGTAACCCATCAATGGGTTCTTCTATTTCAAGTACACCCCTATTTAAATCATGTAAGAGTATGTCTTCGTCAACAAAAACTTTCATATCTATCTCATGGACTTCAACTTCATCAACTTGAAATGGAACAGTCAGTTCTGGAGTTGGTGTCACTTACTCATCAGGTAATTCCACAACATTACGAGGTTTAACCTTCAATATGGCTAGCCAATCAATCTTCTTCTTTTTCTTGCTAAGTTACAAAAAGTGCAATAACAAGAAAATGATAAGTTGCAGGAAGTGCAATGACAAGGAAAGGATCATACTGAAATACCTTTATTAGTGCTCCTTTATGTTATTTTATTACTGTCCAGCTAGTTTAGTATGATTTGCCCCAACTATAATGTTATTTTAAAATAGTGTACTCTCTTAAATCCCTACACATAAATGATAAGATGACTTGTTCTACTACGAATTCTAGTTTAGGCTAATTAAATGTCAAGTCATTTGATAATTACAAGCCTAAAGTTAGATCATAAAATAAGTACTACACTCGTTGTATCATACTCTAATTATTGTAAAGTTACAAAAGGGGTGATACCAAAAAGATAAATAAAAAATATACTGCAAACAATCAATAAAGTGGTTTGAATTTCATTTCTCTTGCTAGTAATTAATTTCTAGTGTTACGATTATAAATATAATGGAGTACCAAATAAAAATTATACCAAGGAGCTGAAAGGTTGAGAAAAGGAGGATGAAAAGAGAAGGATGCAGGGCGAATGAAATTAGTGGACCAAGACGAGATTTGAGAGCCTTGAAAGATTGTAGTGTCAGCAAAATCTGTGTATAGCATTTGAAATGTTAACAACCATATGCATAATTATCCCGAAAAAATAAACAGACTAAGAGAGATAAGTAGAACTTACATAAACTCGATATAGTTGTTCTTAGGATAAATAAGCAGCAAACAAGTTCACGAAGAAGCAAAGATCCACATATTCTCCACAAACTATAATAACACCTTGTGGAAAAGAAAAATACAAACTTAAATATCATTGTATGTTGATCCAGTGAATTTATTTACATAAATAGAGGAGCACAATGAAAAGAAACAGAGAAGTAGAGCAGAGAAAGCAAGCAGTTGATGGTAATAGATGTCATTTTTTGTTTGTTTGTTAGTCATTTCTTTAATTATGTGTATGAATAGAAAATCATTTGTTGTTTAGTTTGTGAACAACTTCTTTAGGTTGATAATGTTAATGCTTATCTAAAACTCTCTTTCTTGAACCATTTTTATTCACTTGTATCTAATTCGACAATATGTAAAAATTATAATTGAATCAGCTACCAAATACATATCGAAATTACTAATCAACTATCACAAATAAAGATTGTTTCTATAAGTCATGACTTTGACAATCCAAGAAAATGAAATAGAATAAGATAGAGAAGGAGAGCTTACTTGGTTAGCTGTTCTTAGGACAAACAGGTAGCAAACACGTTCACAAAGAAACAAAACTCCACATATTTTTCATAAGCTACAATAAGACCTTCTAAAATAGAAAAAAAATAGAATTTAAACACCACTATATATTCTCATAAAACGAGTTATACGACGCCTAAACTAAACTTTTCAAATTTACAATTTCAAAATAGAAAAATACAAACGGGAGTTAAAAATAGGACTCAAAGACCCAACAAGTATAGCAAAATGTATTCCTGATAATGCTCAGAATCTTGTTGTTGTTCAAGCAAAACCTAGATAGAAAGCGTGACTACTAACAACAAAAAAGTAGTGTTATTCACAACTGATTACTAACAACAAAAAGTGATTATGTTAAGATCTGCTTTTGACATCTTTTATAATATCACTAATCTCTTAAAACAAACCCTAATTGCATCTAAGTGTAACTCAATTATGGAAAAATCATTCTTCCCAGTAAAACCCTTGTCTCATATTTCAAGATTACCAAAACCCACAAACAAAATCAACAAAAATTGATAGAACACATCTTAATATACAAAATATAAACTCGAAATTAGAGTATACAAAAGTTAGTACAACTCACTTGATTTTGAATTAGAAAATTGATAGAAACTCATCGATTTCTCGCATTGAAGAGAGTGAAAGAGCAATTATTTCTTGTATTTGAAGAATGGGGGAGAGGAATAGTTGAAGAGCAGAAGAGAGAAAGAGTGGGAGAGCTCAAATCTTTTGTTAGTAGAACTGGGAGGGAGTTGACAAGGGTAAAGCAAGAATTTCGGCTAGTCGTCGAAAGCCTTTGGCGACCTTCAACTTCTTGCCAAAAGTTACAAAACTAACATCACATTTATCATTAAATTTAAAGGCGAGATGGGGACGTTAGGCGAACTGCCGAGTGGTTCGGCTAGCTCGACCCAACTCGCCAAACAGCTCAACGTACCTATTTTCAACCAATCTTCTTGAATTCAACCCTATAACCCCTAAAGACAAAATCAAACTATGCACTAGTACAATCAAGTTGTGACGCATAGAACCCAAACACAACCCTTCGAATTTTAATCCATATTAAGCCATATATTCACTGTAATTCAACAGACAACTACTCGATCAAGATTGTAAAATTAAAGCATGTGTGTAAACAATCATGTCCTATCTGGCAGGGTCAGAACACTTTCAACAAGATTTGGTTATTGCAAATGAACATAAATTATAATAAAATAAATTTGGGGCATAGAAAACTGATTTTTTGTGCTGATTATGAAATGATTGAAACGCTAGGCTGCAAGGTAATCCAGATCCAAGCACAAATCAACCAAAATACAATAGAGATGCAACGATATTGAATGTAAACTAGGTGTGAGTTTGTAAAGTTTAAAAATGAGGGAGAGCGTAGGAAATTGAAACTTTTAAACCTTTGGCTTGAGAAACCGTCCAGTTCTTGCCCACTCGACGACATTAGTTGTGTGCGCCGAAGCATTCTGTATCACGCCGAGCAATAACCTTCCTCACGGAGTTTTACAGAATCCCGCAGTTAATGTACAGATCCAAATAGCGATACTAATCAGCTCGGTGACCCGCGAATCATTTATTTGGGACCGCCAAGTTTTCCAAACCCCAAACCCAAGCTGGGTTGGATTAAACGGCGGTGTGAGTCGGGTCACCTAATACTTTGGTGACTCACCAACTAACATTTCCCTCGCCAATCTCTTTCTATCCAAATGCTTACCACACTTCTTCCGGTACAATTAACACACCATTATTTTATCAAAGCAACATAAAGCAGTAAAGGGTTTTGGGTTGCCTCCGAAATAGCGCCTTAGTTATGTCGTGGAACGACGTAACTTAACGCCTAGTTCTCATCCTCGGAGTCAGCCATGGTGTAACAAGGCGAATTCTCAGCAAACGGTGGATATCGACCTGATATCAAATGGTCTATCTGGGCATATTGCAACTGAATTGTTATGGAGTTAGAGGTTGATGTTTCATTTAGCATTTTGATGTTCTCTTTCATCTCATTTAGCACCTTGTCTTATGCTTCAATTTTTTGTTGAATGAGTGAGAGAACTTCATCATTTTGCACACCGCCATGCTTCTTCCCATTTGTACACTCTTGTAGCGAGAAGTGTTTGTCCTCTTCCGTGGCTTGTGCTACCAATTCCATGACTCGTTTTGACATAATGTCTACTTGAGCTACTAGTGCGTCCCACTCGTGTTTCTTTTGGGCTTCATTTTTTGTTTCAACCAGGCCATCAAGGAGATTTGCTACTACTTTATAGGGCTGGTATAGCATACCACCCATGAAAAGTTGATTGGAGATACTTCTATTTTCGGGTCCAAGACCCCTATAGAAGCATTCCAGTAGCGCTTTGTCGGTTATTCCATAAGATGGGCATGGTTCTAGCACTGCTTGAAACTTCAGCCACATTTTCTGAATAGTTTCATCCCCTACCTGTTCAAATGTTAGAAGGTTGTCCCTATGTTTTAACAGTGTCAAGAGGGGGTGATCTGTTTGACACCCATAATGATCCTTCATATCCATGTTTCTGCTTCAATACACAAACAAGCAAAACGAAACTAAAAGTAAAGTAAGTGAACTACAACTAAAAAGAACAAAAATTCTACTAATCTAAAAATTCTCAAGTAACATCACTCCTCGACAGCGGCGCCATTTTGATACCTGTGTAATCAAGACACAACTTCCAATGCAATTGTCTACGATCGTACAATAGTATAGTAACCCAACCAAGGGTTGGGGTTGAGTCCCAAGGGAGTGGACTTGAGAATTAATAGAAATATAAAATCAAGTTCTTATTAGTCATAGCTAAAAATATTATCGAATATAGACATGTTAAATTTAAAGGGTGACACAAAAGTGTCAATTAATGATGGGGTTTGTAAACAAATAAAGAGCGAAATCAGAAAAAATACAAAGATTATTAATCAAGGAGAGGAGATTATTGGGATGTGATAGGAATTCGGGATAAACTAAACTATTGGGTACATACTTTTGATGATAAATCTGTTGAATATTTGAGGCTAGGCTAGACTATAGTGGGGGTAAATTCTCTCTCGAGCAACTTACCTCAAATCAAATGGGTTCCTCTCGAACACCCACATGCCGCATGAAGAACAGCCTCCGCCTTAGCGCACTCACTCTCTCGAGATGAGTGTGAGGGAGAAGGACTAGGGTTCACTCTCTCGAGCTGAAAATCTTGTCGACCCACTTCCACCGGCCATCAATTTAGTAGTCTTAGCTTTACGACCTCTCTCTCGAGCAAGCCGAAAACACAAAGGTGAAATAGTATTTGCAACTACAATTTCATTATGTTCCACCACAACTACTAAAATAACACCCCAAGAATTGGGGTTTGAGCTAGAAATGTAAAAAAGATAGAAATTTATACCAAAATGAGTTTTCATTCAATTGGGTATGAATATTTAAGTCTCAAAACATGGAAACAATGAAGAATCCACAAGACCCAAGTCCAAATTTTTAGAGTTGAAACCCTTTGAATATTCAAGTTCTTCAAAACCCTCTCCAAACATAGAGCTCAGAAGTCTATTTTAAAAATTATATATTAAAAATATGATAATAAGCTACAACTCTCAACGAGTATTTATAATTTTCAAAAATTTGTGCTGCAGTGGATCATTCGACGTCGTTATTCGAGATCACCGATCAACTCGGCGATCCACCCTTTGGTAGGTTTTATCTCTGTCTTGCTTTATCCTTCAGCATCATCGTGTTTGGATCATTGAGCGACATAGTACAGCTTCGCGGAACTACTCGGTGATACGCCGACTGCTCCTTTTCACCACCGATTTGATCCTTTCATTCAGGGCTCAGCGCACTAGTACAAAAGGTGAGGATAAGACATATTGGCGATTCGTCGAATGGGTTCGGCGATTCTCAGATCTTTGTTTCTTCATTCTTTCAGCTGCCTTTGTTCCTTTTTTGCTAGGTAGTGTCCATGCATTCCCTTAAACTCCAAATACCTAAAACGTAAGGGTTTTCATCCGATATTGAGATATAATATGCTTTTGAGGACACTAATTCTATCAAAATATATCCCTAAATGAGTCCAATTTGTGAACTTATCATGTCTCACAAAAAAAGAGTGAAAAAGATTTGTTGCGTCGTAGTTATTCAATCAAGGCAAAGTTATACCTAATTGATGAATTGTCTTTGTTTCCTTACGATGCTATATTTTTTCAATTTGAGGTTTACAGTTTCCAGAATGACCAATTTGATAATCATAACATCTAAAGAAACGATTTTGCATTCAAGATGCATTCAGAAAGGAAAACTGGTAACTTTTCTACCTTGTCATCATCCTTTTATATGTTTATCTTTCACTTTGACTTGAATATCTTTATCTCAGCAAGATATTTCATTGTGTACAAATGTGGTTATCTTGCTTTCAGTTTTGTCTATTTTAGTGCTTCCTGTTGTCCCCAATTACAAAAAATACTTGTTGCAACTAAACAAGGCATTCATCCTTTGATTATGGTAGGGTATCTTTCCTTGTGGTATGTTGCTAGCTCTTATTATTTTCATCTTTAGGCGAGTCAATCTCCTTGATTCTGTTATACTTTTTTGTCAGTCTTCCTTATTTCTGGAAGTGTGTGATTTCCTTTCTTAGATTATGCAATTTTGGATGTCTTATTTTTATTTTTATTTTGCACAGATCATTTAGGATTAGTGTCATCATTAAAACATAAATTGAACTATAAGTTAATGAAGCAAATAAAACGTGTTATTGGTTTTCTACCGTTAGCAATACTGCTCAGATTTACTTGAGCGTATCTGTTAGGTTGATATATCAATATATGGATGTTAATGTGCTTGTGATTCTTCTTGATGGACTTGATGTGCAACCATATTTTCTAATGATTATGTCTATATGTTATGTCTTTCATATTTCTGGAATCCTGGTTTAGTGCTCAATTTGCTACTATTAACGAATCTTGTAGTAGTCCATATCCTACTCTATTTCTAATATCATGTAGGATTCTTTTAATTCTTCAAATTTTGGGCAATGGTTTTCATAAAGTTATTTTTTGTATAATTACAATTTACAGCTAACTCTGATACCTTGCAAGTTCAAAATCTTAGTCGGAAGCAAAAGACATTGGATGGTTCCAATCTGCTTAAACATTGATTACATAGTTACCCAATGCATATGGGAGATAGCAAGTACACAGTGGAATGTGCAAGCGCGTCTGGACACTATTGTCATAAAAAATGATTTGATACATTACTAACTGCCACTAATTTTAACCTTGGAGTCCAAACATTTTGTTTAGCTTGCTATTGGAGCAAGAGTATAGCATAAATAAGACATTAAAGAAAAACCCTATATAGAGTTGAATTTTTATTATTCCTATACTTTTACAAGAAGCAAAAAAGTACACTATCACCATGTGTTCAACCATAAGGAGTGCTATATACCTCGTTATTAGTGAAAGCTCGTAACTTCTAAGTTAGATTACGTTTTTACCCCAATATAAATTAAAATGTTATAAAACATATAATTATTTAAATATGCAATACTACAGAGAAGGGTCTAAAATGCGCCCTTAGCTATTTGAATTGGCACAAATTTACCCTCCATCCATATTTCGAGCTTCAATTACCCATGAAGTAACCTTTTGGCTCAAAAATATCCTTGATGTAAACTTGTGGCTCATATTTTCGCTTATTTTTAGCAACTCCTCGAAAGTAAAATTATTGAATATTTATTTATTATGTTGCCTAATCTGATTGGCCTGAATTTAAACCCTTCTCAAATAAGTAATGAAAACTACATATGATTCATATTTTGACCCAAAAAGCTTGAAAAAAGTATTCAAAAAAACATCAATTTCATGATATCTTCCTATAGACCTATTTCAAATTATAGCCCAATTTATAATTGGAGATCTAACTAAAACCGACACTCGCGCGGTTTGATTGTTAGTCTAAAAAAATATTAATATTCTTTATTAATATATTTTTTTTCTACCAATTAACCAATTGTTTTGTTCATTTCCCTCTCTTTTTTTAAAATCTCTTATTTGTTTTAAATTTCTTATTTTCAATCTCTTCTTCTCTTATTCTTTTTATATTATTTTATGTTGGATGGGGATAGGAAAAAAAGTTATTTTCATTCTTTTAGTTTGAATTTGGGATACACGCAAAAGAAAAATTATAGTATATGTATACATAGTTGCTCAATTAAATAATCTTCTTTTGACTTAACTATTTGTAAATGAATGTCATTGTTATTTTTCTTCTTTTTTTCTCCCTTGTTTAATTGATCATTAGTTGAAAGAAAAAATTAAAATTTAAAATGGTGGACAAGATCAAAGACGCAAAAAAATCAGGCCAAACATACGAGCCCATATATTAAGTAATTTCAAATTATTTTAATAGAGAAGGGCATAAAATTCCCTTAAACTACGAGATTTGGTATAAATTTATCCTTCATCCACTTTATGAGTGGCCCGCTTTGAAGACAGCCAGGAACTACTAGCACAAGATCCAATATTTGAAATAGCGGAATGGTTAGGGGGCTTGTCTTTAAGCAGCTGGCTTCCACGTAGCTACAGCTGCAGAGGATAGTCTCTAAAAGCTACAACCGTCTCTTCTTATTATTCTCCGAAAACATACCTAGGTTTTGGCAATCACTCTACTGACAGAGAACCTAAGAGCTACCAATAAGCCTTTAGGCAGGCAGCGGTCAAGCTCCTACTTCGAAGTAAGCCTATGGGTTGTTTCGAAGCTTAGTAGCTAAAGCGTACTTGCGTGTTAAAGGGAACTCTCTTTCGCCTAGGCAGAGAGGAGGGAATGTAAGACGAGACTGATTCAAGGGTATTATTGAGTCAAAAGTTTGACATCGTGCGTATTTGAGGGCCGAAAGGTGGATGGAAGGTAATTTTTTGCCATTTCAAATAGTTGAGGGGCATAAAATGCCCTTCTCCGTAAATACTATATCATTTTAATTACATAAATATGTAATGACCTTTTGACTTAATTAAATAAAATCTTAATTAAATATCTAATTGAATAATAGTATTTAAATTACATAAAGGGGTGGTTAAGCAAGAAATCATTAAGTTAAAAAGTTTAATTACATACTCATAAAATATTATGGATTGTTACACTTATTACTTAAACAAAAACAAATAAAAAATCAAATTTTAGAAGTTCGTCTGTAAATCGTAAGTTTTGTACGTGATTGAACCTATAATATTTTGGTATAAATATATGAATATATATTACTACTAAATATTATTCCTAAGAGAAATAAATCTTCAACATAAACATATACGAAAGTAAATGGTACTTTATGGTGCAAGAAATAAATAAAAAATAAATAATATTGTAGTCTAGTCTTTTCATCTACTCTCATTGGAATTCTTTAAGAGAAATTTCTAAAAACAATAACAGAAGAATTAATTTTTCGAGTACTATAATATAATAATGTAGCTAGGTCTATTTGTCTACTCTTATTAAAATACCAGTTAATGTATTTGATATTTTAGAAAATTGTTATACTTTATGTGTTTTCAACTTAATTGCATTACACCAATATATTTGTATTAATTCATATCAAGTACTATCAATTTGCATAGAATGTAGCATGATTTTTGGGATGACAATATAGAAGGAAGATTTTTCAATTTTATTTTACAAAATTCTTCCTTTGGTTGGTATAGCACCATTATTATTATTTTTCAATTGATTTTTGATGTGCACAACTGATTTTGTCATTCCTTTGACAAACCATCAATTTTTTAGGTGACTTTTTAGTATTTCTCATATTTTGTAATATTTTGATGTAGTGTTGTTGCTTCATTTGTAATTCTATTTACTGATATGTGCATGAGTTTATCATGTAGTGAAATTATGTTTTTGAAGTTATAATAATTTTTGCGGCCTCTCACTATGCATATTCTTTTATTATTATACTATTACTTTTTCCCTTTTTTTTAGGTATGTAAAAGGATGTATGAACTTCAGTGCTTATACTTTTATTCGACATGAATAGTCCATTTTGTCAAATTTATCTCAATTTAGCATGTTCAAGACGTAAAACCTAAATAATAGTAAGCTGCAAAATTCCTACATGGTTTCTCAACTCTATTGTACATAACTTTCTTCTCTAAAATTTTAAGTTTCTTGTAATCTGGTGAAAGCACATTTCTTGTAATAAAGTTCCTAGCATAGTTTTTTGGTGAATCTAAAGTGAAAAGACAACAATAATTATTTACTTAAAAAAATAAGCAAATAAATATGCTGGCTATCTTCTTATGGACCAATATTAAATTTAATCAAAGAAATATCTATATATTACCATCAAAATAAATTTAGATAAATTTTATTAATTTACCATATAGTATATGGAGCATTATTGCTATTATATGAAGTTTTAACGACCTAGATCACCCACCAAAGAAAGTTCCTAGAGTTAAAGATAGCAAGAGTATGAATTATATACTCTTTTGACAAAATTCTGCCTTTGGTTGGTACAGCACGATTCCTTTTTTTAAATTGATTTTTGACGTGTATTACTGATTTTGTCATTCCTTTTTACACAACATCCATTTGTTAGGTAACTTTTTCGTATTTCTCATCTTGTTGTAATACTTTAATGTAGTGTTGTTGCTTCATTTGTATTTCTATTTACTTGATATGAGCATGAGTTTATCTTGTAGTGAAATTATGTTTTTGAAGTTATTATGATTTTTGCGGCTTCTCACAATGCATATTATTTTATTACTATACTCTTATATTTTTTTCCTTTTTTCAGGTATGTAAAAGGAACCCCTCCATATAAAAAAAAAAGAGAAAGAGAAAAAGAAAAGAAAAGAATGAAAATGAAAGTTGTAGAATAAATTGCAAAAGAAGAAGGGGTTTCCAACACACTATGGAAAAGTGAATAATAGGATGACTTATGAGCACTAAGGAAAATGATGAAGGAAAAGGGAAGGAAATGTCATGAGGACCACAATTCATGAGGATGAAAGCCACTAAGCCTAAATGACCACACATCTGCACTTAGCCCCATTACAAGCCATGAAAGACCTTTTTATCTTGAGAAAGCTAAAACAAATGTCAATTAGAAAATACGGGCAAACCTATGGGTGAAAGCATGCATTGTTTTCATCTTTGTAAGTGTGAGCGTTGCATCTAATTCCTGAACTATAGATGATTAAGTCATTATGAGCGATTATGGAATCATTTTTTCTGTGAGGCCATTCAAACACTTTAGTTGAGCTTGAAGTTGCATTTGAGGCAAGTATTGTGAGCATGAGATTCTCTGATATTGGTGAGTCACAACTTGAATCTTTGAGTGGACAATTGATCCTTGCATAAGTAAATTGAGTCTTGTTATGTGCATTCATGATCGAGTCTTGTGTAGCACTGTAAACGACACCCTTTTTGAACGACTGAACTTGAGTTTGCTTGAGGACAAGCAAAAGTTTAAGTTGGGGGTGTTGATGAGTCCACGATTTGGACTCATTTAGGGCTATATTTTGATGAAATTAGTGTCCTCAAATGCATGTTTTATCTCGATATCTAATGAAAACCTTTAAGTTTCAGGTATTTAAAGTTTGAGGAAAAGCATAGACACTATCAAGCAAAAAGGAGCAAAAGAAGCTAAAAGAACGAAGAAATGAATATTTACGAATCGCCGAACTCATTCGGTGAATCGCCAATAGATCGCATATTCGTCTTTTTTTCCAGTGTGCTGAGCCCTGAAGGAAAGGAGCAAATCGGCGGTGAAAATGAGCAGTCGGCATATCAACGAGCGACTACGCAAAGCAGTGCTACATCACCCAATTATCTAGGACACAAAGATGCTGAAGGCAAATGATGAAAGGCGACGAACTAGACCAAAGGGCGGATCGCCGAATGTATCGGCAATTCCCACTAACATCGCTGAAAGATCCTTCAGAGCACACTTTCTGAAAACTATAAATACTAGTTTAGTTTTATTCTTACTAGCAAATTTTACCTTATTTAATCTAGTTTTTAGATTATTAAGTGGGAGACAGAGTTTTGGAGATATTCTCTCTAAGCTTCGGAGAGAGTTTTGAAGAACTTGGAGCTTTCAAAGGGTTTCAAATTCAAGGAATTGGATTTGGGTCTCTTGGGTTCTCCACTCTTGGCTTGTTTTAAGACTTAATCTTGCATACCCATTGATGAAAATTGATATTGGTATATGTCTTTATCTCTTTTACATGCGTAGCGAAAACCCCAATTCTTGGGGTGTGATTTTGTGAATATGGGTTAGAATAGTTGTTGGGTCTCGCTTGCTGATAGTCTATTCGTAGTTTAAATGTGATTTCGTTTAGTGGTTGTGGATGAATTTAATGAATTTATAGTTGCAAATACAAGTTTATTTATGTGTTTTCGGCTTGCTCTAGAGAAAGGTCGTAAACCTAAGACAACGAAATTAATGATGGCCAGTGTGAGTGGGTCGACATGATGTTCAGCTCGAGAGAGTGAACCCTAGTGCTATGTCCACATACTCAGCTCGAGAGAGTAAGTGGGTTAAGGCGAAGGCTATTCTTCATGCGGCAAGTGGTGTCCGAGAGGAACACATTTGAAACGGGGTAAGTTACTCGAGAGAGATCTTATTCCCCTTAAAGTCTAGCCTAGTCACAAATACTCAATGAATTTACTATCAAAAGCATGTATCCAATGATTAAGTCTATCCCGTATTCCTATCACATCCCAATAATCACGTCTCCATGCTTGTATTTTTCCTTATTTTTACTGTTTTAGTTGTTTCTTTCTTACAAACCCCCATTTGATATTTGACGCTTGCGTCACCCTGTTTAATTTGTTATGTTTTCATTCGCCAAAGTCTTTAGCTACGATTAACTTAAGCAATTTTTGCACTAAACCACTAATTCTCACTCTCACTACCTTTGGACTCAACCCCAACCCTTGGTTGGGTTACTAAACTATTGTACGATCGTAGAAACTTGCATCGGAAGTTTGTCTTGATTACGCAAAAATCAACCACTCGATAAATAACACAGAAACACAGTTGCAGACAAACCCGCCGAACCAGTCGGTGGGTGGTCGGGCTCCCCAAAAGGATTGGCTCAAAATTCTAGGCAAGTCGGCGAAGGGAAAGGTCTTTCGACGAATCACCAATAGCTTTTGGCGAGCAAGAATTAGCTTGCCGAAAGTTACACTGCAAAAAGGTTCAAGAGTGCGGACAGAGGGAGATCAAGAAAATTCTGGTAAGTCGCGGAGTGACTTCGGCGACCTCAGGCTTCTCGCCAAAAATTATAGAACACAACAACACATAAATCATGAAATTAAAGGCAAGATGGGGACATTAGGCAAATCGCCGAGTGGTTTGGCGAGCTAGACCCAGCTCGCAAAACGACCTAACGTGCCTATTTTCAACCTATCTTTCCGAATTCAAACCTGCAACCCCCAAAATCAAAATTAAACCAAGAAATAGTCAAATTAAAGCAAGACCCATAACATACAAGCACAACCCCACAAAATTTAGTTCATTTTAGAGCTCAAAAAGATGGGAATTTAACATTGAAAAAAATATGAGTATTACTGAATTACAAACAGGCATTCAAACATTCTAATTCTATCAGAAAGGCCTAGCACACGTCATCAACATAATATTGCTTGCATAAGAGTACAAATTACTAGAAATAAGTGCGGAATTTGGAAAACCAACCTTAAATACCGATAAAAATAAGATTAAAAAGCTAGGCGGCAATGTAATCCAAATCCAAGCACCAATCTAGCAACTAAAATACTTATAGAGTTCGGAAATATCGAAAATACTAAATTGGTGCGAGTTTGGGAATATGAAAAAAATGAGGGAAAATGAGAGAGTTTGAAATTTAAACCTTTGGCCCTTTAATAAATCATCCAGTTCTCGCCCATTCGGAGACGTTAGTCGTGATCGCCGACCCACTCGATGACACGCTAAGTGGTCACTTACCTCACTGAGTTTTACAGGACCCTCAGTTGATGTGGGGATCCAAACGGCGGACAAGATCGAGATCACTGATTTGATCGGCGAATCGTCAATAATTTCCTGGGCTCGCCGAGTTTTACAGACTCTACCTTAAAGTTATTTTGAGTCTAATGGCGGTCTAGGTCGGGGTCGCCAACCTCTTCGACATATCACCGACTGGACTTTAGCTCACTAATCTGGACTGTTCAAATATTTCCCACACTTTAACCTGCACAATCAACACACCATTATTCTAAAATAACAATTTAAACTGATAAAACCTTGGGTTGCCTCCCAAAAAGCGCTTTATTTAACGTCATGGCATGACTTCCCCACTTAATTTTGATTTGTGGGGTAGAGACGAGACCATACATGACCCATTTGGGTCTCCAATTGCTGAATAGATATGAATCGGGAAGCATTTATTTCATTTAGCAGTAAGACATTCTCCTTTATCTCATTCAACATCTGGTCGTGACTTTCGACTTTGTCAAGAATGAGTGACTATCTCCTCTATTTTTTCACCCTCTTTTACATTTAGCTTTATACGCTCATGAGGGGGAATGTTCCGGTCTTCTCTTTTATCCGGTGTTCCCAATTTCATTATCTTCTTGGCCACTAGATCTAGCTGAGTTAACAGTGTGGCCAAAATATGGTCTTTCGCAATCTCCTTGTTTGTCATGGCCATGTGATCAAGGAGCTGGGTTGCTATTGCGTAGGGTAGTCTTGAGAGGCCCCCTGGAAATATTTGGTCAGCCATTTTAATGTTTTCCGGGCCAAGACTTTTGTAGAAGTAATACACTAGCACGCTTTCTGAGATTCCATGAGCTGGGAATTGCAGGAATAGTGTCTTAAATCTCAGCCACAACTCATGGATGGACTCTCCCTCCAATTGTCTAAAACTTAAGATGTTATCCCTAAGAGACATCATCCTAAAAAAAAAAGAGGTCCATTTGGTCACCATTGCTACAAGGCATGTTCCAATTTCCTACTCAAAACAGCTACACAAAACCTAAAACTAAAAGTTAAGTAAGTAGAACTACAACTAACAAGAGCAACATTCAACTTAACTAGGAATTCTCACTTAACACCACTCCCCGGCAACGGCGCCATTTTTATTTGACGTAGCAATGACGCGTCATCCAATACTAAGCATCAACTATCGTTCAATAGTAATATAACCCAACTAGTGAGTTGGGTCGAGTCCCACCGGAGCGGTTTGTAATTGAGAATTAAGAGAAAAGCAAGAACTTCACTCAATTCAATTATAGCTAAAGACATATACGAAGAAAAACATATCAAATTAAAGGGTGATACAAGTGTCAATTATCAAAGGGGGGTTTGTAGTCAATTATCAACTAAAAACAACAAAAATATAGAAATACAAATATGGAGATGGGATTCTTGGGATATGATAGGATTATGGGCTAAAATAAACTACCGGGTAAATGCTATTGATAGTAAATCGCTGTAAATTGATAACTAAGCTAGACTTTACTATAGGTAAATTTTCTCTTGAATAATTTACCCCGAATCAAGTCAGTTTCTCTCGAACACTGATAAGCAGCAATGAAGCATAGCCTTTGCCTTAGTCCATTCACTCTCTCAAGTTGAAGATGTGGGAGAGGGTTTAGGATTCACTCTCTCGATCTGAACCCACGACAACCCAATAACCACCGACTATCAATTCAGTAGTTTTGGTTTTAAAAGCCTCTCTCTCGAGCAAGCCAAAAACACGAAGATAAAATAGTATTTTCAACTACAACCCCATTAAATTCAAACACAACTACTGAACAAAATTACCTTTAAACATCAAATTAACTATAAATTAGCAAAACCAGTAGTAAATTCAACCCACATTCACATAATCACACCCCAAGAATTGGGGTTTTAACTAGACATAATAAAAAGATAGAAAGCGACACCAAAAAGTGTTATCATCAAGTTTGTACGATTGATATTGTCTTTACACACGTCTAAAATGAAGAATCTTCAATACCCACTTCCAATTGCTTAGAGGTGGAAATCTTCAAATCTTCAAAGCTAAGGAACAATGTCTCCAAAACTAAGTTCTAAAAACTGAGAATAATGTTTGATATTCTAAAAATTTGCTATAGATTGCATACTAAACTAAAAATTCAACAAGTATTTATAGTTGTAAAAAACTGTGCTGCGAAGGACCACTTTGGTGCAGTTAGTCAGACTCGCATCCACTCGGTGATCCGCCCTTTGGTCTGGTTCATCGTCTTTCTGCATTGGCCTTCAGCAAATACAGGTTTTGTAACATTGGGCGATGGAGTACTGCATCGCGGAATTCGTTCGGCAACTCGCCGACATCTCCTTTATTTCGCCGACTTAATTTTCTCCTTCAGAACTTGGCACACTGGAACATTAGGCGAGACCATAGTAATTCGGTGACTCACCTAATGGATTAGGCGATCCTCAAGCCATCTTTTCTTTGTCTTTTCAGCTGCCTTGTTCCTTTTTTCCCACTAGTGTCCATGTATTGCCTCTAACTCCAAATACCTGAAACTCAAGGCTTTTCTTCAGTTATTGAGACAAAATATGCATTTAAGGACACTAAATCTATTGAAATAATGCCCTAAAAGAGTCCAAATCGTGGACTCATAACTATGCCAAGACTTACTTGAGATAAATGCTAAAGTTATAGGGATTGCCTTTGTCCATTATTTCCAATCGTGGTAACCAATTCACTTCTCAGTTTTGGAAGTCATTCAAAAAGGGCCTTGGTACTAAAGTTAAGCTTAGCACGACATTTCATCCCCAAATCGATGGGCAAGCAGAGCGTACTATCCAAACTTTGGATGATATGTTGAGAGCTTGCGTGATTGATTTAAGAATAATTGGGATGACCATTTTCCCTTGATTAAATTTGCCTATAATAATAGCTACCACTCAAGTATAGGTATGGCTCAATTTGAGGCTCTTTATGGTAGGTGGTGTAGATCTCTTATAGGTTTGTTTAAGGTGGGTGAAGTTTCCCTAATAGGTCCTGAATCGGTTCATGAGACTATAGAAAAGTTTCAACTCATTAGAGAGAGGTTGGGAATGACTCAAAGCCAACAAAAGTCATATGCCGATGTTAGAAGAATGGATATTCAGTTTAATGTTCATGATTAGGTTTACTTGAAAATCTTACCCATGAAGGATGTGATGAGTTTTGGTAAGAAAGGGAAGCTTAGTCCCCGTTTTTTAGGCCCATATGAGATTTTGAGATGTGTTGGTAAGGTTTCTTATGAGCTAGATTTACCAAATGAGTTGGCATCGGTTCATCCGGTTTTCCATGTATCTATTTTGAAAAAGTGTGTTGGAGATCCAACATCTATAGTTCCTTTAGAGGGTTTGGAGGTAAAGGAGAACTGTTCATATGAGGAAGTTCTGGTCGAGATTTTAGACCGGAAAGTTTTGAAGTTGAGAAATAAGAAGTTGCCTCCGTGAAAGTGCTATGGAGGAATCATTTAGTTGAGGGTTCTACTTGGGAGGCCGACGCTGCTATGATGTCCCAATATCCTTATCTTTTTCCTTCTACTCCGACTCTAGCTTAAGGTAATGAGTTCCTCTTGGCTTGTCCTATGTTTTGGAGTCATGTATTTTATGTGTTTCCATGATTTCCTTATGTTATGCATGTTCATGAAAAACTTGTGTTTTGAAGGAAATGTGTTTACATGATTGATTTTCCTCATGTTGTTGTGCATTGAGTATGATTTGCTTATAGACTTCATGAGATGAATTGATGGACATGCTTTAGCTATACTTTTGAGTATGAATTACATATAGGCTCTATGTGGTTGTGTTGATCATACTTTTAGCTTGGAGAAGGAAGTTCCTCCTTGAAGATGAGAAAATTTGAAATTTCATACATATTGGTTTGTTAGGTATAGTTCCTACTTTTCTTATGGTGCATTAAGTATGTTTAGCTTGGAGTTGATGTTTCCTCCTTGGTTATGTGCATTTTGATGAGTTGCATGCATGCTAGGTTGCTAGTCTTGAGTCGTTTCCGTTACAAAGGTTTCTAGAATCTCACTTGAGGACGAATGTTCCCAAGGGGGAGATAATTTAACACCTCGAAATCTAGTAGGCTGAACTAGGGCTAAGTGAGAAGGCAAGAGCCAAGAAGGGAGGATGCTTGGGCAGCCTTCACCAAGAACTTCCTCACCTCACACGACCACCATGATGATTCGTGGTAAGGTTCGTGGAAGGATGGGAAGTAGCTAGGCTAGACTGCCCTAAACAATTCAAGGACCTTTCCCACGAGCCACTTGATGGCTCGTGAAGGCCACCACGGCCGTGGGAGGGGTCGTGATCCTAAGATAGTCGTAGGGGGAGGAAGGGGTGGCACCCTAGCCACTGGTCCAAAAACCAGCCAGAGCACCATGGCTTGTGGTAGGGACCACGACTTGTGGAGCCTCACGAGGTCAAGTGGCAGTGCACTGTAAGTTAATGGTTCATTGGTCTTTTTTGGTTTTTATTAGATCAAAGCCATGTTGTTTTGCCTAAGTCTAGGACCCCTATATAAATCATTTTAACCCTAAAACTCACATAGTCAAGACATTATTTCAAAAACCCAAAAGAAATCCCCAAGAGTTATTCCTCTCAAATAATTCTCTCTCTAGAAACTTAAAGAAGAAGAAGAAGAAGAAGATTCAAGCTAGGTTTCAAGAGCAAGTTTCCATACTTCAATCTCTTTGGGCTTTGATAGTAAGGTATGATAGTTTTCATCCATGGATTCCTTTCATCCATGGAGTTCTGAAATTCTTCAATTTCAAATGGTAGAAATTCCCAATTTGTTAGTATTTTCTTCAAATGTCATGGGTTATCTTCAAACTTTATTTAAATGATTAAATTATGTTCTTGTAACACTTTGTATTCTAGAAAGACCAGAATGCAGATTCTAGAAGGTGCAGGTGCCACCTACAGACTGTAGGGTGACCCACAGACTATAGGTAGGGTCCGTGGTTGGCCACCTGTAGCTCTCTTCCTAGAACCACATAATTTTTCAGCCAAGTCTTTCCCCCGCCAGGACCTACGCACCGTAGGTGGCACCACGGTCTGTGGACCAGGTTCGTGGTTTAGACTCCCTACAAGCCCAGGAAAATTCAGCTAAGTCCAGAACCACACCAGGACCTACGGACCGTAGGTGAGACCACGTTCCGTGGACCAGGCCCATGGTTCAGACTCCCAGGTCCCAGCCTCTGAAGCCAATCGACGACTGACCAGGATGACCACGGTCTGTGGACCAGGTCCGTCGGTTGTCCTCGATAGCTTTTAAGTTAGTGATGGTTTGGTCTTTTCCCTATGCGTTGGACCCCTAAACTACGTAGTTTTTGTCAGTTGTAACCTAGAAAATTAATTAGAACTTACCCTAATCAATCATTCACCTAAATTAAGCGAAACTTAGCAAAAGAAGAGAATTCAGGTGATAGCTGTCTCCAAGAACGCAACAAGGTTTAGTCTGTTCCAGCCCTGAAACCGAAAGATTTCTCCGTGATATTCGTCACCAGGTATGTGGTATTTTACTAGTGGGTTTCTTTCACCAATTAGGTCCCTAGAATTTAGTCAGATTCTTGATTCTCTATATCATGTTAGACCTAGGGTTTCTAGAATTTCAAAATTTATGTTGTGATTCAGTTGTTAGACTAATCCAAATAAGATTATAATGTTTTCGAGAAATTGTTGCTTAGTTCTTGCTTGAAACTCAGAACCCTAGTTGTGTAGATTCGTTTCGTTAATGAATTACACTTCCTAAGTTTCAGATATACATGCCTCAATTAAAAATGTTTCATCATCAGTATATTAATGTTGCATTTTCAGTAAGCATGTTAGTATTTTGAGCTATCTAGTTATTTCAGTTACTTTGTATTTTCTACATTCAGTTGGTAGTAGGCATAATTTCGAGTGGACTAAGGGTCAGTCATCCTCATAGTCCTAGAACAACGTGCCCCCGTAGGTAAGTCCCCTATGTGGGCGTTATACTTAGTGATCACGCCAGTCATGCCTCTTTACCCTTAGCAAGGTATATTGGGTCCTCTCGATGCGGCGTATACATCGGTCTTCACATTTAGCTCATGTTGTTTTATGTCAGTTATTAGTAGCCCCCACAAACAGATTCTAGTGACCTGCAAGGTTATCAATTACAGTTCAGTCTTAAGTTTCAGTATGTTATAAACTTGGTCACTACATTCAGTTAGTTCATATTCTGCATGTTCAGTATATTTATCATGTTCAGATTACATCATTGCTTTATCACTTTGTTCAGTTACATGTTTTATTCAGTTTTATTCTGTCATGCATGCTCAGTACCTTTCAAGTATTGTCGCATACTATGTGCTATATCTTCTCGTGTTGTAGGTTCAGGTCCTCAACATTTAGATCACGCTTAGATCGGTCCGCGATCTCCAGCTCAACAGTTTCAGTGGTGAGTCCTCATACTTCAAGGACAATATACATGTTTCTATATTTAGTCTTTTTATTTAAGTTTTAGTTTCACTAGAGTTAGCTGGAGGCATGTTCCAACATCTCTAGTCATTTAGAGGCTTTTATTCAGACATAGTTAGAGTCAATTTTAGTTTGAGTTTGACCTTTCAGTTGTTGTTAACCTCTTAGTTTTTATATATACAGATTTAGAATGGGTATTCCCCATCATTTCTTTATGTCATGTTTAAGCTTCCGCACAATATATCTATTTCAATAAATCTTTAAGTATGCTTATGATATGTGCAGGGTTAGCTTGGGGTCACCGGTGATCCTAAGTCTCGTGTATACGCCTGGGGGTAGTTTCTAGGCGTGACAAACTTGGTATCAGAGTATTAGGTTTAAGTGTCCTAGGATGTCTAAAAGCCGCACTAAGTAGAGTTTTTTTTATAGGTGTTAAGTGTACCACATCTAATGAGAGGGAGGCTACGAAGTGTTTTAGGAAAACTTCACTTTCTTGATATTCTTATCGTGCGTTGGTATGATCTCTCTTTCTAATCCATCGTTATTCATTTTCAGATCATGCCTCCTCATAGAGCTTATAGAAGGAATGTGAATGCCCGCAACGCTAATGCAGCTCCAGTTCCAGAACAAGAGGTTTAGAATGCAAAATTTTGGAATGCTATTCAGCTTTTGGCTCGGAGTGTGACCAATATCAGCAGGCCCCAGTTCCTACTAACACTAATGTTGGGTCAACTGCAGCTAGAGTTTAAGATTTTGTTAGAATGAATCTACCTTATTTTCTAGGGTCGCAGCTTGGTGAGGATCCCCATAAATTCATTGATGAGGTCAAGAAAATCTTTGGAGTGATGCAAGTGGCAGGAAATGATAGGGTAGAGTTGGCGTCCTACTAGCTTAAGGATGTAGCTCACATTTGGTTTACTCAATGAAAAGAAAATAGGGGTACAAATGCAGTTCCTAACACTTAGGAGTGTTTTAGCGAGACTTTTCTCGAAAGGTTCTTCCCAAGAGAGTTGAGGGAGGCAAAAGCTCAAGAGTTCATGAATTTGAGGCAAGGTAGCATGTCAGTCCAAGAGTACATACTCAAGTTAACCCAAATCTCAAGGTATGCTCCTTACATGGTTGCTGATCTAAGTGCACAAATGAATAAGTTTTGTGTGGGGTATAAGACTTAGTGAAGACAGAGTGTCAAAATGCTATGTTACTGGAAGACATGAATATCTTTAAGCTTACGACTTATGCTCAACAAGTTGAGGGAGACAAACTTAGGGAATAGGCTAAGGATAATAATAAGGCTAGGACAGGCAACTATGAGTATTCTCAGTAGAAGTCGGGTGGTGGAAATCACTCTTAGTTCCAGCAAAAATCTTCAGCTCCAGCACCGTCATCATCTACTGTTCCATCCTCCAGGTTTTGACATGATCAGAAAGGTAGGGCATCAGGCTCTAAGTCTCAGGGGAGTGTTTTAGGTAATAGAACCTACCCAACTTGTCCTAAGTGTAGTAAGAACCATCCGGGAGAGTGTCTTGCAGGGAAGGAATGATGTCTTGGGTATGGTCAAACTGGTCACAGGTTGAGAGATTGCCCTACTTTTAAACAGAGTTAAGGAGGTATTAATAGTAGGGCTCAGTCTATAGCACCAGCAGGTCCCCCAACTCAGTTGGGTGCTTCATCTGGTACCTGTGGCGGTCAGCGCCAGAATAGGTTGTATGCTCTTCAGGCTCGCTAGGTCCAGGAAGATTCTCCTAATGTGGTCACTCGTACATTATGATTCTTTCACTTAGATATATATGCATTGTTAGGTCCATGGGCTACTCTCTCATTTGTAACTTCATATATAGCAGTCAACTTCGGTGTCAGTCCAGAAACTCTTTCATAACCCTTCTCAGTCTCTACTCCAATTGGTGACCCAGTTATAGCTAGATGGGTATACATAAATTACCCTATCATAGTCTCTTAGAAAGTCACCTCAGTAGATCTTGTAGAGTTAGAAATGGTAGACTTTGATGTCATTCTAGGCATGGATTTGTTACATTCTGCTATGCCTCAGTTGATTGTATAAATAGGATCATTCGTTTTCAATTTCTTGACGAGCCAATCTTAGAATGGAAGGGTAGTAGCTCAATGCCTATGGGTCGATTCATTTCTTACCTTAAGGCCAGAAAGATAATTTCTAAGGGTTGTCTATATTATCTAGTTCAGGTTAAAGATTCAAGCTCCAAGACCACAACTCTTGAGTTAGTTCTAGTAGTAAATGAGTTCCAAAAGTGTTTCCAGAAGATCGTCCTGGAGTTCCTCCCAAAAGGGAAATTGACTTTGGAATTGTTCTCCTTCCAGATACCCAGCCTATTTTTATTCCTCCTTACAGAATGGCTCTAGTCGAGCTTAAGGAATTGAAAGAGCAGTTAAAAGACCTTCTAGATAAGTGCTTCATCAGACCCAATATTTCCACATAAGGTGCACCAGTGTTGTTCGTGAAAAAGAAAGATATTTCTCTCTGATATGCATTGACTATCGGCAGTTGAACAAAGTCACAATCAAGAATAAGTACCCTATCCCCGGGATTGATGACTTGTTCGACCAACTTCAAGGTTCTAGTCATTTCTCGAAGATAGACCTCAGATCCGGTTATCATCAGCTCAGAGTCAGAGATAGTGACATTCCAAAAACAGCCTTCAGAACATGGTATGGTCATTATGAATTTGTAGTTATGTCATTTGGACTAACCAATGCTTTTGCAGCTTTCATAGATTTGATGAACATGTTGTTCAAGCAGTATTTGGACTTCTTCGTTATAGTGTTTATTGATGATATCCTCATTTCCATAGGAATGAGGAAGATCATGCAACTCATTTGAGGATTATCCTGCAAACTGTCAAAAATCGCCAGTTATTCGATAAGTTTAGCAAATGTGAGTTTTAGGTGCAATATGTTGCTTTCCTTGGCATATTATATCTAGCAACGGGATCTGAGTGGATTCTCATAAAATAGAGGCAGTGAAATAATGGCCCAAACCTACCTCTCCTACATATATCAGAAGTTTCTTGGGTTTGGAAGGTTACTACAGAAGGTTTGTGGAAGGATTTTTATCCATAGCTTCTCCAGTGACTAAGTTAACTCAGAAAAAGTTTAAGTTTCAATTGTCAGATGATTGTGAGAAAAGCTTCGCAAAACTGAAATGTAGGTTGACTACAACTCCCGATTTGACTCTACCAGAGGGTTCAGATGGTTATGTTATTTATTTTGAAGCATCCAGGGTCGGCCTAGGTTGTGTGTTGATGCAGTGAGGTAAGGTTATAGCTTATGCTTCTAGACAAGTTAAGGTGCATGAGAAGAACTATCTGACTCATGACCTCGAGTTTGTAGCAGTGGTTTTTGCCTTTAAGAGCTGGAGACATTACTTGTATGGTGTTCACGTAGATGTGTTAATATACCATAAGAGCCTTCGGTATGTGTTCACCCAGAAAGAATTGAATCTTCGCCAGAGGAGATGACTTGAGTTTCTCAAGAACTATGATATGAATGTACTTTACCATCCTGGTAAGGCCAATGTAGTAGCATATGCTCTTAGTAGGCTATCTATGGGTAGTGTAGCGCATGTTGAGAAAGAAAGGAAGGAATTAGCAAAGGATGTTCACCGGCTTGCTCTCTTAGAAGTTTGCCTCATGAGCATATCAGATGATGGTGTAACAGTTCAGAATGGGTCAGAATATTCATTGGTAGCGGAGGTTAAGGAAAAACAAGAGAGTGATCCCATATTGTTTCAATGGAAGGGTGCAATCTATCAGCAGAGGGGTGAGGTTTTATCCCAAGGGGGAGATGGGGTGCTTCGCTATCAGGGTCGTTTATATGTTTCTAAGGTGGGTTAGTTGAGACAGCAGATTCTTGCAGAAGCCCATAACTCCAAATATTCTATTCATCCAGGTGCCATTAAGATGTACATATGATCTGTGGAAAGTCTTTTGGTTGAATGGTATGAAAAGGGATATAGCAGATTTTGTGGCTAAATGCCCCAATTGTCAGCAAGTGAAGGTAGAACATCAGAAATCAGGGGGTATGACTCAAGAGATAAGCATTCCTACATGGAAGTAGGAAGTGATCAAAATTGACTTCATTACACGTTTACCTCGTACTCGCAGGCAGCATGACTCCATTTGGGTGATAATAGACAGAGTTACTAAGTCAGCACACTTTTTGGCTGTCAAGACTACAGATTTGGCAGACGACTTCGCCAAGATTTACATTAATGAGATAGTCAGGTTGCATGGGGTTCCTTTGTCTATCATCTCAGATAGAGGTCCTCAGTTTACCTCTCATTTCTGGAAGTCAATTAAAAAAGGTGTTGGTACTCAGGTTAATCTTAGCATAACATTTCATCCACAGACGGATGGTCAGGCAGAGCGTACCATTCAGACCTTAGAGGAAATGTTGAGAGCTTATGTGATCGACTTCAAGGGTAGTTGGAATGATCACTTTCCTCTTATAGAGTTTGCCTACAACAATAGCTACCATTCCAGTATTCAGATGGCCCCTTATGAGGAATTATATGGGCATAAATGTAGATCTCCAGTTGATTGGTTTGAAGTAGGTGAAACACCCTTAGTAGGGCCAGATTCGGTGGATGATGCCATGCAAAAATTTCAGCTCATTACATATAGACTTAAGACTTCCCAAAGTCGCCAGAACTCTGATGCAGATATAAGGAGAAGGGACTTTTCTTGAAAGTGTCACCTATGAAGGGGGCGATGAGATTTGGTAAGAAAGGGAAGCTCAGTCCTAGATATGTAGGCCCTTACAAGATTTTGAAAAGAATTGGAAAAGTGGCTTATGAGTTAGAGTTACTAGTAGAACTAGCATTAGTGCATCCGGTTTTCCACATTTCATTGTTGAAGAAGTATGTGGGTAATGTAAAATCCATAGTACCTTTGGAAAGTGTGGTTGTGAAGGATAGTCTCACTTATGAGGAAGTGCCAGTTGATATTCTTGATTGTTAGGTTCGAAGGTTAAGAAACAAAGAAGTCGCTTCAGTTAAGGTTTGTGGAGGAGTCAGTTAGTAGAGGGAGCTACATGAGAAGCAGAAGCAGCCATGAAGGCTAAGCATCCTCATCTTTTTCCTTCCGATTCCATTCCAGCTTAAGGTAATAGTTCCTCTCCAATTTTTCAGTTACTCTTGCGTATATTCAGTCTTAGTATCATGTTCCTTCATTTTGTACTTGCATTTTCAGCGTATTTGCATGTCCTTGGAACTTAGTTCAGTCAGATTTCAGTTTCCAGTATTTAGTGGTAGGGTTTGTAGCTCTTTCCCTCCATGTTCAGCTATTTTAGTCTTCATTCGAGGATGAATTTTCCCATGGGGGAGATAATGTAACACCCTATATTCTAGACAGACAAGAAATGTAGATTCCAGAAGTTGCAGGTGCATCCAACTGTGCCATTTATGGACCGTAGGGTAACCCACGAACCATAGGTGGGGTCCGTGGTTGGCCACCTGCAGCTCCCTTCCCAGAACCCCAAAATTTTTAAGAAAAGTCTTGACCCATTCCAAGACCTACAGACCGTAGGTGGGACGACGGTCCATGGACCAGGTCCGTGGTTCAGACTCCCCAAAACCCCAAGAAAATTCAACTAAGTCTAGAACCATGCCAGGACCACAGACCGTAGGTGGGACCAAGGTCTGTGGTTCAGACTCTCCAGGTCCCAAGCTTTGAAGCTAGTCGACGACTTACCAAGATGGACCGTAGATGGGACCATGGTCCGTGGACCAGGTCCGTCGATTGGCCTGGATTGATTTTAAGTCAGGGGTCGTTTGTCCTTTTCCCTCTGCGTTGGACCCCGAAACTACGTCATTTAACCCCTAAACTACGTAGTTTTGGTTGGTTTTAGCCTAGCAAATTAATTAGAACTTACCCTAATCAATCATTCACCTAAATCATGCGAAACTTAGAGATAATGAAGAGAATACAGACAATAGCTGTCTCTAAGAACGCAACAAGGTTTCGTCTGTTCCAGCTCCAAAATAGAAAGATTTCTCTGTGAAATTCATCACCTTATACGTGGGATTTCACTAGTGGGTTCCTCTCACCCATTAGGTCCCTAGAATTCAGTCAGATTCTTGATTCTCTATATCATGTTAGACAAAGGGTTTCTAGAATATCAGAATTTATGTTGTGATTCCATTGTTAGACTAATCCAAATTAGGTTATCATGTTTTCGAGGAATTGTTGCTTAATTCTTGCTTGAAACTCAGAACCCTAGTTGTGTAGATTCGTTTAGTCCATGAATTACACTTTCTAGGTCAGATTATTCAGTTATACTTGCCTCAGTTAAGAATCTTTCATTATCAGTATATTTATGTTGCATTTTCAGTAAGTATGTTAGTATTTTGAGCTATCCAGTTATTTTAGTTACTTTGTATTTTATGCATTCAGTTGGGATTATGCTTAATTTCGAGTAGACTAAGGGTCAATCACTCTCATAGTCCCAAAACTACGTTCCTCGTTGGTAAGTCCCCTCTGTGGGCATTATTCAAAGTGATCACGCCAGTCATACCTCTATACCCTTGGCAAGGTATATTGGGTCCTCTCAATGGGGTGTATACATCGGACTCCACATTTAGATCATGTGGTTTTATGTCGGTTATTAGTATCTCCCACAGATAAATTCTAGTGTATTGACCTGGTTATCAATTACAGCTCAATCTTTAGCTTCAGTATGTTATAAACTTGGTCACTACATTAAGTTAGTTCATATTCAGCATGTTCAGTATATTTATCATATTCATATTACATCATTGCTTTATCGCTTTGTTCAGTTACATGTTTTATTCAGCTTTATTCTATCTTGCATGCTCAGTACCTTTCAAGTACTAACGTATACTTTGCGCTACATCTTCTCGTGATGTAGGTTCAGGTCCTGAACATTCAGATCACGGTTAGATCGGTCCCCGATATCCAGTTCAGTATTTTTAGTGGTGAGTCCTCATACTTCGAGGACAATAGACATGTTTCTATATTTAGTCTTTTCATTTTAGTTTCAGTTTCACTAGAGTTGGTTGGGGGCATGTCCTAGCATCTCTAGTCATTTAGGGGTTTTTATTCAGACATAGTTAGATTCAGTTTTAGTTTGAGTTTAACCTTTCAGTTGTTGTTAACTCTTAGTTTTTATATATATAGATTTAGAATGGGCATTCCCTCATCATTTCCTTTATGTCATGTTTAAGCTTCTGCACGGTATTTTTATTTCAGTAAATCTTTAAGTATGCTTATGATATGTCAACATGGTTAGCTTGGGGTCACTCGTGATCCTAAATGTCATGTCCTCGCCTTGGAGGTAGCTTCGGAGCATGACAATTCTATTAAGCATGAATATATGAATTACTACAATTTTATGATTATTTCCCCATGAAACCATGTAAACCCCCATGTTTTCAAGTTATGTATCATGTGAGTTGGGATTTAGAATGTAAAAGGAGAGTTTTATGAAATTAAGCATGTATTTCTAACTTTAGTTGAAGTTATGATGAAATCCATATCTAACCTATGTTTTCTAAGTAATGATGATTGAAAGTGGGATTTGATCCTCAAGAGGTAAATTATGGACTAATGCATGTTCTTATGAAGTCTATGCAATTGTTTTAAGTGGGCTTTGAGATTAAAGTACCAATGATGATCTTGATGTTGTGTTATTGAAAGTATATTCTCATAAACACATATTAGCATGATGTGAAAGGTCTTCTCACATAATAAGGGTTCTTAGGTTGAAAGGTTTTCTCACCTAATTTAATAAAAGGCTAAAACCTATTATGAATAGATCATGGATGGTGAAAGGTTTTCTCAGGCATGGTATAAGGAGTTATTCTATGATAAGATAAGTCAAGACTTAATAACTATTCCTTGGGATTTATGCTTAGTACCGAGTGGATATTGATGTGAGATAGAAGTTATCCCATAGTAGAGGCTGGGTTTCTAGAAGAAATCTCTTAAGATGAAAGCTCTTCCTAGTAGAGGCCGGGTTTCTAGTAGCAATCTCCTTATCTCGTAGCTATCTGCCCCCATAGGTTGATTAGATAGTGGATCCACTTAAGCTAGAAGTTCATGGTTCTACTTGGGCAAGTAGGACAATCCTTTTCGGTGTGGGAGATACCAAGGTATCATGTTATAGCTCACATTGTCTCTATGTCGATTAAGGCTGATTCCCTACATTAATGGTGAACTTAGGTTACTTCAAGAAATATCACTTATGCGTTCAAAGGTCTTAAAGATGATGTTAGCTTGCACTGGCCATGTTTTATGAGGTATATTTTCTAACCCTCTTATATTATGTTTTAGTTTGCTCAATTGCGTGTCATGAAATGAAATGTCCCTTTTAACAAGTTTTAAATGTTTTTATGTGTGGATATCATACTTGATACATTGCTTTGTACTAACGCATACTCTTGTCTACATTTTCCCCAAATGTAGGGTCCGACCGTCTGGGTCATCAGCTTTGTGGATAAGTGTTGAATTTTCGAGATTTCCGAGCTTTGGTGAGGTCTCATGCTTCGAGGATAGAATTTTATTGTATTCAATTTCTTTCATGTATTTTTCTTTTGGATATGATGTATGGGCTAGGCCCAATTTCATTCTAGTGTATTAGATGGCTATGATGAGACAAGATGTCTAGACTTCCGCTTTTCTTTAATAAAATATTTGGACTTAGAAATGTTGTTTCACTCTTATTGTTCTATTTCTTATGTAATGAGAGCTAAGTAGCTGGTACGGAGTTCTTCGGTGTCACGCCCCGAGGCTACCCCCTAGACGCGGACACGGGACCTAGGATCACGAGTGACCCCAAGCTAACGTTCCTGGCATATCATAAGCATACTAAATAAACTAAAGTAAAAAAATACTGTGTGGAAGCTAAATCATAATATAATTTGAAATGATGGGGAATACACATATACTATCTAAATAAATGAAAACTGAGAGTTTGAATACAAATGAGAAATAAAAATCCAAGACTAAAGCTGAAACTAACTATGTCTGAAATAAAGCCTCTTCTGTTTAGAAATGTCGGGACATGCCCCAACTAGATCTAGCAAAATTGAAACTAAACCTAAAAGCAAGAAAGATAAATATGTCTCTAGTCCTCAAAGAATGAGGACTCACCACTAATGCTGCTGAACTGAAGATCGGGAACCGATCTATACGTGATCTGACTGCTGAGGACCTGAACCTACATCACGAGATGATGTAGCATAGAGTATGTGTCAGTACTTGAAACGTACTAAGCATGTAGGATAGGATAAAGCTGAACAATAATCATAACTGAATCAAAGCATAAACCTGAACAATGACATGAGATAAGCATAATACTAATTGAGAATACTGAACATGAAATACTGAGTGCAATGACCAAGTTTATAACATACTGAAACTGAAATCTGAACTAAAACTAATAACATGGTCAGTGCAAGAGAACTTGACTATAAGGGAGCTACTAATAACCGACATAAAACCACATGACCTATATGTGGATTCCGATGTATACGCCCCATCGAGAGGACCCAATACACCCGGCCAAAGGTGTAGATGCATGCTAGCATGATCACTAGTCCACTCAAAGGGGAATTACAACCCACGAGGCACGTAGTTCTGGGACTTGAGGTTGACTTACCCTAGTCCACTCAATATTAAGCTTCTCCCAATAGATTAAGTAATTTAACACTTTATGATTGAAATGTTGTAATAGTACTGGATAGCTCAAACTATTGTCATGCTAACTGAGAATGCAACATTTTTATACTGATAATAATGCATTCAAAGACTAAGGCACGTGTATATATAACTGAATTAACTGACCTATCATGTGCAATTCATGAACTAAAAGAACTACATAGCTAGGGTTCTGGGTTTATGCATGAATCTTGGAAAAACAATAGTACAACATGATAATATGATTTGGATCATTCTAACAGCTAAAACCCAACAATTTCTAACATTCAAGAAATCCTAGGTCTAGATAATATTGAGGGAATCAAGATTCTGACTGAAATCTAGGGACCTAATGGGTGAAGTGAAACCACTAATCTAATCCCACATACCTGGTGACGACATTCGCAGAGAAATATTTTGATTTCAGGGCTGGAACTGATGGAACCTTTCTGTGTTCTTGAACTAGGGTTGCTCGACCTCTTTCTCTTCTTACACTCTATTTTTTATAAGTTTTTGATGAATAATCTGACATAGGTAAGTTCTAGTTATGTTTCTAGGATAAAACTGATCAAAACACGTAGTTTAGAGGTTAAACGACGTAGTTTAGGTGTCCAACGAATAGGGGAAAAAACCAAAATAACCCTACTTAAAAATCTGATGGGGCTGACCACGGTCACTTTCACAGACCGTTAAAGGGACCACAGACCGTGGGACCAGTCGTGGTCCTTGGCTACTGGCTACTGGCTACTGGTCCTGAAGGTCTTGTCCACGAACCCCTACCACGGCCCGTGACGAGGACCACATACCGTGAAGGTCTGTGTGGTCCTTACTTAGGCTGAGGTCTGAAGATTCAGGTTTGGGGGTCTGCTGGGTGGTCTTCACGGACACCCCCACAACCCGTCGTCAGGATCACAGACCATGAAGGTCATCGTGGTACTCACTTAGGCATGGGGGGGGGGGTCTGAGGGCTCATCTTGGGGGCCAACTGGTTCAGCATATACGGATGCCACCACGGTGCGTCTTCAAGACCGCGGCCCATGAAGGGTCTTGTGGTCTGAAGTCTGGGCCTGGTGGAGTCTAACTCCCCACCACAGGTAGGTCAATGGATCGTGGACCCTATCACAGTCTGTTAACCCTGCCATGGTTCACTGGTTTAGGAGGTTTTCTGCAATTATTTTCTAGGTTTGGTTTTAGAGGTGTTATAATATCTCCCCATTGGGACCATTCATCCTCGAATGAAGACTAACTAGCCAAAATGGAGGGGAAGAGTTGCAAACCCTTCCACTAACTACTGGAAACTGATTTTAGGCTGAACTAAGTTGCAAGCATATTCAGATACGCTGAAAATGCAAGTACAAACTGAAGGAACATGATGCTAAGACTGAAACTGTGCATGAATGACTGAAAAACTGAAGAGGAACTATAACCTCAATCTGTAATGGAATCGGAAGGAAAGAGGTGAGGATATTTGGCCTTCATGGCTGCTTCTGCTTCCGAAGTAGCTCCCTCTATAAACTGACTCCTCCACAAAACTTTGACCGAAGCGACTTCTTTTTTTCTCAACCTTCGAACCTAACGATTAAGAATCTCGACAGGTACCTCTTCATAAGTGAGACTATCCTTCACGGCTACACTTTCTAAAGGCACAATAGATGTTGGGTCACCCACACACTACTTCAACAATGAAATGTGAAAAACCGGATGCACTGTTGCTAGTTCTGTTGGCAACTCTAACTCGTAAGCCACTTTACAACCCTTTTCAAGATCTTGTAAGGGCCTACAAATCTAAGACTGAGCTCCCCTTTCTCTCCAAATATCATCACTCCTTTCATGGGCGACACTGTTAGGAAAACGCAATCATCAACTTTGAACTCTAGTTCCCTTCTCCTTACATCTGCATAGGATTTCTGGCGACTCTGGGTTGTCTTAAGTATATCTCTAATGAGTTTCACTTTCTCCATAGCATCATGAACTGAATCTGGCCCTATCAAGGCTGCTTCACCTACTTCAAACCAACCAATTGGATATCTACATCTATGTCCGTACAATGCCTCATAAGGGGCCATCTAAATGTTGGAATGATAACTATTATTATAGGCTAACTCTATGAGAGGAAGGTGATCATCCTAACTACCCTTGAAGTCGATCACACAAGATCTCAACATGTCCTCTAAGGTCTGAATGGTACGCACTGCCTGACCATCCGTCTGCGGATGAAATGTCGTGCTAAGGTTAACCTGAGTACTATGACTTTTCTGAAATGACTTCTAGAAATGAGAGGTAAGCTAAGGATGTCTATCTGAGATCATAGACAAAGAAACCCCATGCAACCTAACTATCTCATTAATGTAAAGCTTGGCGTAGTACTCCATCAAATCTGTAGTCTTAACTGCCAAAAAGTGTGCAGACTTAGTAACTCTATCACAATCACCCAAATGGAGTCAAGTTGTCTGCGTGTACGAGGTAAACCTATGATGAAGTCCATGTTCATCACTTCCCACTTCCAAGTAGGAATGTCGATCTCTTGAGTCATACCTCCTGGTTTCTGATGTTCTACTTTCACTTGCTGGTAATTAGGGCACTTAGCCAGAAAATCTACTATATCCCTTTTCATACCATTCCACCTAAAGATTTCCCACAGATCACGGTACATCTTAGTGTCACTTGGATGAATAGAATATCTGGAATTATGGGCTTCTGCAAGAAGCTGCTATCTCAACTCACCCACCTTACGAACATATAATCGACCCTGATATTGAAGTACACCATCTCCCCCTTCGGAGAAAACCTCAACTCTCTGCTGATGGACTGCACCCTTTAGTTAAAGCAATATCAGATCACTATCTTGCTTTTCCTTAACCTCAGCTACCAAGGAAGATTCTGACCCATTCTGAACTGTTACACCACCATCTGATATGCTCATAAGATGAACTCCTAAGTGAGTAAGTTTGTGAACATCCTTTGCTAGTTCCTTTCTTTCTTCCTCAACATGTGCTACACTACCCATAGCTAGTTTGCTAAGAGCATCCGCTACTACATTGGCCTTACCAGGATGGTAATGCACACTTATATCATAATCCTTGAGGAACTCAAGCCATCTCCTCTGGCGAAGATTCAACTCTTTCTGGGTCAACACATACTGTAGGCTCTGATGGTTTGTGAACACATCTACGTGAACATCATACAAGTAAGTTCTCCAAATCTTAAGTGCGAACACCACTGCTGCAAACTCGAGGTCATGAGTTGGATAGCTCTTCTCATGCACCTTAATATGTCTAGAAGCATATGCTATAACCTTACCTCGTTGCATCAACACACAATCAAGTCCGACTCTGGATGCATCACAGTAGATAACATAACCGTCTGAACCCTCTGGTAGAGTTAAAACAACAGATGTAGTCAACCTAGTTTTCAAATCTGCGAAGCTTTTCTCACAATAATATGACCACTAAAACTTAACCTTTTTCTGAGTTAACTTAGTCAATGGAGAGGCTATGAATAAAAATCCTTCCACGAACCTTCTGTAATAACCCGCTAGACCCAAGAAACTTTTGATATCTATAGGAGAGATAGGTCTGGGCCATCGTTCCACTACTTCTATTTTCTAAGAATTCCCTTGGATCCCTTCACTAGAGACTATATGCCCAAGGAAAGCAATGGATTGCAACAAAAACTCATATTTGCTAAACTTAGCGAATAATTGCCGATCTTTGAGAGTTTGCAGGATAACCCTCAAATGATTCGCATGTTCTTCCTCATTCCTAGAGTAAATGAGGATATCATCAATAAAGACGATAACGAACAAGTCCAAATACTTTTTGAACACTCTATTCATCAAATTCATGAAAGCAACAGGAGCATTGGTTAGTCCAAATGACATAACTAGAAATTCATAATGTCCATACCGAGTTGTGAAGGTTGTCTTCGGAATGTCACTATCTTTGACTTTGAGTTGATGATAACCGGATCTAAGGTCTATCTTTGAGAAATGACTAGCACCCTGAAGTTGGTCAAACAAGTCATCAATCCTGGGGATGGGAAACTTATTTTTTTATTGTGGCCTTGTTCAACTATCTATAGTCGATGCACATTCTGAGGGAACCATCTTTCTTCTTCACAAACAATACTGGTGCACCCCATGGGGAAATACTGGGTCTGATCAAGCCCTTATCTAGAAGGTTTTTCAACAGCTCTTTCAATTCCTTAAGCTCAGCTAGAGGCATTTTGTAAGGAGGAATAAAAATAGGTTGGGTATCTGGAAGGAGATCAATTCCAAAGTCGATTTCCCTTTCGGGAGGAACTCCGGGAAAATCTTCTAGAAACACTTCGGGGAACTCATTAACTACTGGAACTGACTCAAGAGTTGGGGTTTCAGAGCTTGAATCCTTAACCCAAACCAGATGATAGAGATACCCCTTAGAAATCATGTTTCTGACCTTAAGGTTAGAAATGAATCGACCCATAGGCGTTAAGCTACTATCATTCCATTCTATGATTGCTTCGTCTGGAAACTGAAAATGAACAATCATAGTTCTACAATAGACTACAGTATAACAGGAATGTAACCAATCCATGCCTAGAATGATATCAAAGTCTACCATTTCTAACTCTACAAGATTTGCTGAGGTGACATTCTGGGATACTGTGACAGGGCAATTGTTGTATACCCGTCTAGATATAATTGGGTCACCGACTGGAGTAGAGACCAAAAAGGGTTCTAAGAGAGTTTCTAGACTAACATCAAATTTGACTGCTATATAAGGAGTTACAAAGGAAAGAGTAGCCCCTGGATCTAACAATGCATACACATCAAGATCTAAGACTCGTAACGTATCAGTGACTACATCAGGAGAATCTTCCTGATCCTGGCGAGCCTAAAGAGCATACAACTTGTTTTAGTGCTAATCGCCACCTGTACCAGATGAGTTACCCTGCTGAGTCGGGTGACCTGCTGGTGCTGCTGAAGTTGTGGGCTGAGCTTTACCATTGTTACCACCTTGACCCTATTTAGAAGGGCAATCTTTCACCCTATGGCCAAACTGACCATACCCAAAGCCTCCTTCCTTTCCTACAAGACACTTGCTCGGATGGTTCTTACCATACTTTGGAAAAGTTGGGTAGGTTCTTGTTCCTGAAACACTCCCCTAAGACTTAGAGCCTGATACCCTACCTTTCTGATCGTTTCAGAACTTGGAGGATGGAACACTAGCTGATGAAGGTGCTGGAGTTGAAGACTTAAGCAGAAACTGTGAGCGATTTCCACCACCCGGTTTCTATTGGGAATAGTCATAGTTTTTGGTCCTAGCCTTCTTATTCTCCTTGGCCGGTTCCCTAAGCTTATCGCTCTCAACTTGCTGAGCATGAGACCCTAGAGATGTTCATATCTTCCAGCAACATAACATTCCTACACTCTGTTTTCACAAGGTCGGATACCCCATACATGTACTTGTTCATTTGAGCCCTGGAATCAGCAACCATGTGAGGAGCATACCTGAAGAGTTGGGTGAACTTGAGTCCATACTGTTGGACTGTCATAGAACCCTGCCTTAAATTCATAAAATCTTGAGCCTTTGCCTCCCTGTCACGACCCAAGCCTAGGGCCTAGACGTGACCGGCGAATGGGGAACCCGAAGGAACCCCAAACAAGCCTCATAGCGTATCATTACACATCCTTGGTCGCGGAAGCAAAAAAAAAAATGACCATAAGCGATAAGCATAATCAAGGGGG